>MEHQ01002433.1:118916-221765 GCA_008828725.1 Saccharina japonica | reverse complement strand
AGAGAGATATAAAATAAAAGACACTGACTGCTGTTGCTGATCGAGACAGAGAGAGAGAGAGAGAGAGTAGTGGCATCTGTGCACAACGAAGAACAACAGTTGATGATTGCATCGCAAGGGCCATGCCGTTGACAACGCAAGGCAACACTACACGACGTACATATGACACCAGGGAACAATGCGAGGCACTATATGTATGTACATATTATACCCTCGCACAATACATAGATAAATAGTACTCTGTAGGAGGTGAGATGCTTTCATTTATTTGTTCTGCTAAACATGTGTACCCTCTTGTCCGTCGTAGTTTTGGGCCGGAGCTTTCATGTCACCATCACGGGGGACCATAGTAAACAGGACCAGGATCAAATGTTGTCAGTAAAAGTAGGGAAATGCGTAGGTTTTAGTGTATACCGTAAGTCCTATTTACTTTGCCCCCCCCCCCCCCGCAAATAACGCAAAGAATCAGCACGGGCGCTGGGTGTGCTGGATGTCGACGGGGTATAAATTTTCATGAGGCCATACATTATATGTATAACCTGGTGTAATATATATTATACTCGTATATACTTCGTATATATTAAAAAATTAAAAAAACAGCAGCTGTGAGCTCGAGGATTTCGTCGAAGCTCATCTTTGCTAGCTGAGTGTAATATTTCGATCGCGCGTACTTACGGATTTTACATGTCCTCGTGTAGGGTGTACATCCCGTATGAGGGGGACACAATCTGAGGCTGTAGAAGCCAGGAAGTGGGCGTCTATTTGTGGGGGGAGAAAAAATAAATTATATATATATATATATATCACACAGCTTGCAAAGATGAGTTTCGACAAAATCCTCGATATCACACCTGTTGTTTTTAATTATCACGTAACTATACAGAAAGGGATAGTTTAATGTGAAGAATTCAACACACGCACACACCAAGACACACAACCCACGATGACGACGATGCGGGTATGTACATACATGTATTTGGAAAAAAAATACCATGACACAAAAGTATATACGTAACTTTTGCTCTCGAAGAGGACAGACCCAATAACCAAACCAAACAAACAAACAAACCAAGAGCGCTCGTATTCTAGACAGGGAGAAAAGACAAGACTACTATTGTACCGTACCACACATGTGATAACGGTGACAGGACTATGTGATAGTACTATCACCCAGGGTGTTAACACACCCCCTGGGACGACTTTCAGATCCAATTCACGCCACAAAGCGTGCCTTAACCCATTCAGAACTGAAAAAAAAATGTCCCACACTAATACCAAGTGGTTAGTCCCCAAAATGGTGGGAGTAGTTCCCAAGGAGTTAAGGAGCACAATCTACGAAAACGGTGGCTTCGGAAAAATCTCGTCGAGGGGTTTCCACAGAGGCGTACGTAGCTCGGTGTATTATTATTTACACCTTCCCCGTTCCGAGGAGACCCAGGCTTCGAAATTCGTCCAAGGGTGGGTGGGGTGTGTTGACTTGATTACATACAGCATGGTAAATACCAGGTAAATATATGTCTATATATGAAAACGCAGCCTACAGCCCTACGTACCTACTCCGTACGCGACAGGCGGGACACGCAGACAGAGAGCGAGGAAGGAATGAAGAAAAAATAGAAGAAGATGGATATGTGACGGGGACAAGTATGAATACAGTAGTAATAATAGACTACTACTTCGAAGTATATACTTACATATATAAGAACCCGGCCAGCCTGCCTCTGACCTCTGACTGCCGGTCGGCTGCTGTCACAATAAAAGAAGAAAAAAAAAAAAACAGCAAGACTGCAGCTGTGTACTATTAAATATTTAATATGTACACGTAAGAGGGCGGGAGAGCGCCTAATTAATCCGATGCCACTGACCCGCCGGCCAAAAACACCGAGAGACGCCAGGGCTATATATTGTTTGGAAAAATAACAATTAAAATAAAAAAATCGACCAGCTGTGCAGATCGAGGATTTCGTCGAAACCTTCCATCCTTGCTTTGGCAAGCTGCCCGTGGGAATACTCCGATCGCCCGATCCTTATACTTTGTACCTGGTATATGTACATAGGACAAACAAATGTATACTTTTCGAGATGGAAAATATTAAAGCCAAGGCACCTATATCTGCGCTCGCTTTTTAGGGAGACTCCCGGTCTAGCGCTTGGGCAATGGCTATTACACTATCAGTTATCATATAAAATTAAAAAAACAACAGCTGTGAGCTCGAGGATTTCGTCGAAGCTCATCTTTGCTATTAATAGTTGAGTGTAATACTTCGATCGCGCGTACTTACGGATTTTATATGTCCTCATGTAGGATGTACATCCCGTATGAGGGGGACACAATCTGAGGCTGTAGAATTCAGGGAGTGTGTGTCTATTTGTGGGGGAAGAAATAATTTAAATTAAATTAAAATTAAAATTAAACAGTCTGAAATAAACGTACCAGGTATACATAACATACGTGCGAGAGAGATACAAGTTTTGCGGTCACAAAACCACGACACAAGAGATGCTTAACCCTTGTAGGACTGCAGTCCCGTTTTGGGGACAAACCACTCTAATTCTAATTCATTTGTCCCCAAAACGGGACTCCAGTCCTATAAGGGTTATAATACCAGTGCGGCAGGCAGTGTGCGGAGTAGTAGTGCCGGTTGCCGCCATAGTGCCGGTAAAATTGGCCAATAGCGATACCGGCACTATTAACACTGCACCTTACCGCCTCTGGCTGGTAATCTGGTAACATAATCTCCGTTTGATTGTTCACATTAGACTGACTGCACACGGGTATTATGTTTCCGACCACACAGGCAGTGGTACTATTACTATATAAATAGAAAGACCAGCGTTCTTTTGGCGGGCGTGTCAAGGCCACAACTCTTTGTCTTAATATACTAGATACAGTATAGGGGGCGGTCAGTCACCGGTGTTTATAGATGCGTCAAGGCCTCTTTCAGCCTTAACATACTAGTTTCAGTGTGGGGGAGCGGTCATTCACCCGTGTTTATAGACGCGTCAAGGCCTCTTTCAGCCTTAACATACTAGTTTCAGTGTGGGGGAGCGGTCATTCACTGGTCTTTTTAGACGCGTGAAGGCCTCTTTTGGCCTTCACCTATGATATATGCACTACAGTACTACTGTAGTTTTGTGATCACCGAACTGGTACCTCTCTAGGATGAAGAATCGGCACAGACACTGGCTGGGTGTGCTGGATGTCGACGGGTGGAAAGGAAGGTGTAATGTGAAGAACACACACACACACTAGTTTCAGTGTAAGGGGAAATCGGTCGCCGGTCTTTATAGACGCATCAAGGCCTCTTTGGCCTTGACATACCAGTTTCAGTGTGGGGGCAAATCAGTCACCGGTGTTGTTTAAACCCATTTAGGACTGCAGTCCCGATGTGGGGAACAATCCACTCTGATTCTAAGTAATTTGTCCCCAAAACGGGACTCCAGTCCTATAACGGTTAAGACGCTTTGGCTTCAACATATCAGTGGGGGGGGCAGTCAGTCACGGGTGTTTTTAGACGCGTCAAGGCTTCTTTCGACCTTAACATACTAGTTTCAATGTAGGGGAGCGGTCATTCGCCGGTCTTTTTAGGCGCATCAAGGCCTCTCTCCTTTGGCATTATTTTACTACTCTGTAGATTCAGTGTACGGGGAGGTCAATTTGTTTGTTTCTTTGTTTTTTGTCCATCCTATTTATGATCTTCGCCCTTCTTTTCTCTCTCTCTCTCTTTAGTCGTAACTCAGATCCGGGGTCACTAAGTAGGCTCTTCTCCCCTCTCCCCACCACGGTACGTGCCTTGCATTTTATCGCGAGAAGATTTCAGCACTTTCTTCCCTCGTCGACTTGCGTCGGGTTCTCAATCTAAGGCTTAAAACCGCGGTTTCCTACGTCAAGTATCGCTGCAGGCAACACCAACCACAAGCCAAATAAACGAAAGCTCGTTTTACGCACCAATTTAGCAAAAATACCAGTACATAAATAGCAACATAACAGCAACCGAGCGCGTTGGTTTATATATACAAAATCGGCGACCAAAAAGAGTGGATGACGCGAGTCTCTTTTCTTTGTCTTCTTGGTTTTCCAATGGAAGAAAAAACTCTTCCATGTCGGGGTTAGGGTTATATATTGGTATATATATACGAAGTATATAGGAAGAACGTCAGAATACAAATCAATGAGGGTAAATAGTACCGTATACTGCTTTCAATCAAGACGACGCCCCCCGGAGGCAAATACTAACTACTAATAGTACCATACACTGCAATCAAGACAACACCCCCCCTGGGCTGAAAGTCTGAGCCGATTTTCTTCAAAACAAGGGGGTATATATGTGATCATATATACACATTCTGGCGCTGCCAATGAAATAAAAAAAAGCGTTTTCACATCGAGGGTTACATGTGCGGTACAGCCAGTTTAACACCCAACAGCTGTTCAAACTATGGAGGCGGTTCTCTTGTTGTTGGTGCTAGTCTGACCTTAAGCTAAGGCCAGAGAACCACCAGTGCCAAGAAGACGGCTTCCATAGTTCCAACAGCTGTAAAGTGCCACCAGGTATATACGTGCAAAATATAACGCTTGACAGAAGCGACATAATATATATATACAGGCACTAGTTTCACATATATATATATGCTCGTACTCGTACGGCCGATGCCGCTGACGCGTACGTTACCGTAAGCGGCGAAGGAAGCAAAAAAGGAGGTATGTGCGAGAAACGTACTCACTACCCCTTTAAAAACTGTACAGCACAAAACGCTATTACTGTAAATACACCAACCCATAGAATAAATCTACACGATAGGCTATACTCGTAGCTTACGACCCTTTCGCCCTATCATATAACCACAGGAAACGAGGCAACACTATAAATAGCGCTATTATGCTGTCATAAGAACTACTCCTTAAGGGCCCATATTAACGAGTATAAAATAAATTCAATTTGGAAAAATAAAAATAAAAATTCGCTTTTCATTGGTCAACACACGCACCAGCACCCCCTAAGATCCTAATCTTTGGTTCTGGTGCGCGTGTTGACCAATGAAAAGCGGATTTGATTTGTTTTTCCCAAATATATATTTTTTCTTCTTCGTTAAAACAGGCCCTAAACTCTCTACGTAACGCGAAGGAAAGAGCGGTACGTAAATATGTACGCAACACACACTACCGCAAACTGCCCGTGGCCAAGCGAAAAAAAGGGTACCCTATGAATAACGCTACGAATACATACTTCATACCAGGTATATACAGTAGTACGCGCGAACGACGTATATATATACCCCACACAGCTAGCAAAAGACGAGTTTAGACGAAATCCTCGAACTAACACCTGCTTTTTATTTTCTTTGTAAATCAAATTCAAAGAATTAACGCTACGAGTAGCTGTGACGGGACCGGACCCCCCCCCTCGACACAACCGCACATTGCAGGGGTAGGGTTGTAGGGTTTTATAGCGTTGGTCCGCGACAGGATCAGCTGAAGGTAAATCTGCCTGTTCAGGCGAACATCTCAGACGTGCCCGGATAAACTGATGCTGTTTCTATTGAGGTAGGGTTTCGTCACGAAGCTGCAAGGCATTCGTTCCCGACGGTGAGCTTATTTTTGGCTTCGGCTAACGGCGGCCACCACCCCGACCCGGAACTCTTAACTCTAACCCTAACGAGAGGCATGCCTGCTTGGTGTGGCACTCTCGATGGTCGTTGTGCTTGGAAAGGCTCTATTTTCAGTTCGGGCACATCTAAGGAAGTTCGCCTGAGCGGGCAGATCTACGCCAACACCGCCAGGATGGGTTGGCGTTCGGATTGGGGTTGGCAATAGGCTTAAATAACCTCTTAAGAACTGGTCCCACAATTTTGAGGACAAACTACTTGGAATTAGTGTGCGACATTTTTTTCAGTTATGAATGACAAATTAACGCTAAGTACGTACAGTATTAATAGCACTGCTGCCGGCGAAGGAAAAGGGGATACACCACCAAAACACCAGGTAACAAATAACGCTACGTATCTAGTATGTACGAGCACTGCTGCGACGCGCCATCGAGAGGAAACCCGGACCCGACCCGACACCACCGCACATGGCAGGGTGTGCCCCGATAGTTTTGGATAAATTGTCGTCTAAGGCAAGGGCGCCCTGAGCAGTATTTTATCGACACCTCATATAAAAAATGGTTCGAGGGAGAGAGAGCGGGGGGGAGTCCCTAAAACCAAGTGATCCGAAAAAGGAAAAATAAGAAAAGAAAAAAAACTTGTTATTTTTTTTCCCCGAAGTCGTCCTGTGATTCTTTCACAGATTGCTTCGGTTTGTTTTTCATCCTGACCATTTTGTACGTGGGGTGTCTTTTTTTCCTACGTAAATCGTCCTGTGATTCACCGCGCTTCGTTTTGTTTTCCATTCTGGCCATCTTTTTATGTGGGGTGTCGACAATAGACTGTTCCGGGCACCCCCTCCTGTCTCAGGGGGGGGGGGGTGGGTTGTCTTATCTTGCGCGTTTTCCGGTAGACACCAGTCCCAGGGATTTATTTGCTTACGCTATTAGACACCTATTGATACCTGGTACTAATGCTCTGCTTACTGCACTGAGCGTAGTTAGTATCTCTGTGTCGTAGTTTTGTGACCACAGAACTGGTACCTTGTTAGGATGAAGAAACGGCACGGACACTGGGTGTGCTGGATGTCGACGGGTATCATAGTAGAAATAACGGTTTGATGTGAAAACACACACACACTATTACGGGGGACGGTAGTAAATATATAAGACCTACGGTCCACACAAAAACCTATATATTTGCCTATTTTTCATGACAATATTTGGTCCCTATTGGCTGTGGCCCCCCATAATAGAGTCCATGTACATGCTATGCACCGCTACTACTATTAATACTATTAATAACTACCCTGTTGTGCGACGCGCCCTATGTGCAGGAGCATCCTGCAAAACGTTTTGTGCAGGATGCCGGTTTAAATGGGTGAGGCTGGCCTTTTGGGCCGCATGTTTTTATTTGGAAAAGCGCCATCAAAACACGCGGTGGAGCCGCGTGGCTGCCCCTGCCGACCTCGTGCCCCCCAAAGGGTTGGGCTTCGGGTTAGGGTTGTTATAGGGGTATGTCTGGGGGGTTGGCTTGGTCTGGGTCGACGGGCGAGGTAGAAAGTGACCACACACAGCCTGCACAAAAAAAATTGCAGGATGTTCCTGCACATAGGGCGCGCCCTGTTGTGCTGCTGCTGTCGTGCGCCGCAACAGCAGCAGTCTTCATTTCAGAGCAACACAAAGAAAAAACAAACACGTACGTCCTGCTGCTGTATACTGTATACATACCGGTACTTCGTACAGCACGATAGGTTGCAGTTTTCATTCAAATGCGTTCATACTCTCAAGACCTTGCAATGAAAACATGTTTGACGAGTTAGTCATCAACGTAGCCTTCACAAACAAAAACTCTTCGAGTCCTGTAGATTCAGATTAGGTCGTACATAAAGCAGGTCAGTCTGGGCTTTTCCTTTTTCCCTCCACCTCCTCCACCACTCTATGTCTCTTTGTATGTTGCATATTAGTCAAGGACCGCACCTCAAATTTATGCGCACTACGTACTCTGTTTTAGCCCACTACTGATACTGATAACGGGCGTTGGTCGTATGATATTTATATATAGGTGTGCAAGGGAACATCCAACCCGGAACGCACTGCATACAGGCAGTCCCATAGAAGGGGCTAATGAAGACAGCAGTATGAATAATAATACCAGGTACATTACTTTTGTGACCACAGAACTTGTATCTCTCTAGGATGAAGAATCGGCACGGACACTGGGTGTGCTTGCTGGATGTCGACGGGTAGAGATAACGGTTTAATGTGAAGAACGCACACACAGGAGCAGTATTTATGCTCAGGATTTTTTTTATTTCACACCTGAGCCAGGCTGAGCTGTGAGTGCGTGTGTGTTAATTTTTTTCAAATGTGATTTAACAGGAAAAAAAAATCAAGATGGAAACTTGGATTACAGGTGGTCGGCCGTAGGCCACGTGTTTAGGCCACGTGTTTACGTGCTTGCCTTCGTTTTCGTACATCACAAGTCACAAGCACGACTGCTGCTGCTTATACTCGTAGTCTAGACTCACACGAGTACATAAATACATAGCAGGTATATTTTTTTGAACAAGGTGCATTCTGAACCGGTGCTTCCGCGGTCCGAGTCACGAGTCAAGAACGAACATTCGTACGTACTCGTACGCGTACGAAGTCATCTCGAATCCTCGACCCCACTGCCCTCTGGCCCCCTTCCTTTTTTAAAACTTTTTTCTTTTTTTCTCCTGTCGGTCGCTTCCAAACCGCTCGATCCATGGATCCATCCATCCATTTCATTTTCAATTTCACTCCTTCTGACTGACTGGCTAACTGATGAGTTTTTTTTTTTTTTTTTTGCCTACTCGTTGATGATCGGGGAACCTCGCGTAGGGGCATACTTCTACACATCACGACATCACGGCATCGCTGCTGTCATGAGAAGGCCTGCACCATTTTTGGATTCCCCCCCCACCCTCCCCCATTTTTGTCTCAGGAAGTGGCCACACCAGAAAGTGAATCAATGCATTGGAGGCGTGTCATCCATATGCAAGTCCGCCTCACAGGCGGTTCTTAGCAGGATGCAGCTCACCCTCCATGCGACTCGCCCATTACCTCACGGCGCTTCGCGCTTGGTGCAAGCAATGTCTGCCTTGTTGGTGAAAACCCAACGTGCTCCGTGCCGGCATTGTTATAGGGATGCGAGGGTCTATGGTCATACGATTGAGGCCGTGCACGACGTGAGTACCCCCCCTCCCCCCTCTCCCCCCGCCCTCCTCCTCCTCTACTGCCCCCATCTTCCGAACTTTCGATATTTTTCATTTTTCAGATATGATAGCTTGGCCCATGGACGAAGAGATATATACTGCTGATTAGATGCATGCTATTTATATGATAAAATGTAGAAAAAGAGAACAACTGACACCGCCTCACGAAGTTCCAGGCACTTACATTGCAGATATCATAACAGGTGCGTGCTGGTAAACGTACAGTAGTGGCAGCCTCGATTCAAGAGCGCCCAAGATAAGAGCATATTACGGATTTAACCCCTTAAGAATTGGTCCCACGTATTTGGGGACAAATTACTTGGAATTAGTGTGGGATCATTTTTTTCAGTTCTGAATGGGTTAAGAGCCGTCAAATCGGCATGTCCCGCCTATTCTACGAGTACAAGTTAAATATTGCCCACTACAGATAGGAGCAATGTGTAGTTATATGTATAGTCAAGAGCGCTTGTTTTAGATTGTCAACGGGCCGCTCTTAGAGCAGGGTACTCACTGTATCACGCTCTCGCCAATATTTTTGAAAACAAAACAAGGCTTGTGGCTTTTTGGCTATTATATTTCACTACTTACTCGTACTGCTGTTGGCGTTCACTCTTTCCTTGGCTACGATTACTCGTACATACCAAAAACAACCATACCGGACTTCGTATACCAAAAACCGCGTTTTTTTTTTTTTCAAAAAAACAAACGTCTACTCGTATATACACGCCTGCTAGGTTTCCAAACAACGGTTATAACCGGGATTTTTTTCAAGTTTTCACCTCTGATCTTCACGCCTGCTGCTGCCGCAACAGCACTAAGCGCCTGCTTGGTTTAAAAAAAAAACAGTACAAACCTGAGGGAGGGGGCTTAAAAGGTGCTCACCTCTGATCTTCACCCCTGCTGCTGCAGCAACAGCACTTACTCGTAAACGCCTGCTGGGTTTCCAAAAAAACGTTTATTTTTAAAGGTGCTCACCTCTGATCTTCACGCCTGCTGCTGCAGCAACAGCACTTACTTAGGTAGTCAGTCACAGCAGTCATGCATGCACCACTATATATGGGCGTACATCTAAGGGCCGCTTGGTCTCGATATCAAGGGGCCCTTTCGGGCAAAAAAATAAAGGGACACTGCAACCTTCGGAGGGAAAAAAAAAACGTTTTTTGTTTTTAAACTTGTTCAGTTAGAATAATGCTGTTTTCCCTGGTATAATTTCGACCTTTCATGGACTCCCCACGTACCGAAAACGGCATTTCTCCGGTTTTAATGCTCAGACCCACTCCCTGAAGAAGGCCGTACTAGAGAGCTTAGGTCATGGGCAACCTTTTTGTGTCAGACGCTGGATCGATCGGATGCCTGTTTTCCTCGCGTAAAGTGCCTCGTACTCAAAAACGACTCCTCATACACGTACCTCTCTCTGGTACACCCATACAGACGAATTAGAAAAATGGAAGATTTGAAAAATGGAAGTTTCTCAGGCTGCTGATACCTTTGTAACTCAGATATTCGACGAGAGCGACTAGCCCTATTAATAGTAGGCAAACCTGCCTGTCTCTAGTTCGATCGTCCGTAGTGTCCTACGCGGCCACAGCATAGTGTAGATAACAAACAGGAACTCGGGCATGATAGAAAATCTTGCTGCTGAGCAATTCCGTTTCGTGGTGCTAGCAAACACAGCAATGCCTGCCCTCCTTTGCAGATTCAAGGGCCCCAACATCTCCTATTAATAGAGGCCATACAGATCGAACAAGCTATCTATGCGTTGGTCGGGAGCTGGTCTGAGCATTAGAACTGGAGCTATGCCGTGTTCGGTAAGGAGTAATGACATACCACTGTCCCTAAATATAAGCACCATTGACATTGAATATGAACATAAAACGGGGCTTATACTTCGGGACAGATACCACGTATGGTGTTCTTGTATGAGAAACAGTGATGCTGTAAAAAAAGACGAAGCAGTTTGTTTTCAAAATACTCGAGTACTCTTTTTTTTTGTTATGACCGAAGGGGCCCCTTAAAGTCCTAACAAACGGTCCTTATATTTCCACCCAGAGTGACAAAGCAGGAGTACATTTAGTATCATAGTGCATTCACTCAGTCAGTAAGTGAGCGAGTCAGTAAAAGTTCAAGTCATTCCGAGTCACGTGTTCTGACAAGCAAAGGCCCACCCTCTTACTCACACTGCGGTTCTCGGATCATAACAGGTGCTACGAGAGCCTATCATAATATCGTTTCATGACAGCAGTAGCTGTGTACCTTAACGTATGTATGAGATTACGGTAGATGTTCCGGTTCATTAAGATCAATAAGAACACATATCATATGCACCTTGTATCTACCTACTCTGTATATATAACAGGCATATCAATATGCCTGGTATACGAATAATAAGGACATCCCTTCTGCCGGTGAGAAACAAAATCTGATACTAATTCCAAGTCGTGTCCCAAAAAACGTGTACATACCTGGCACATAGTATCCCAGTGCACACCACGTGTACTGCTGCTGTGTAGGTACCACTTACAGTAGTGACGGTATGATAGGTAGTCTCTGAAAAATGCTGCCTGGTATAAAAAACTCGAGTACGTATAAAATACGATGAAATTAAGAAACCGAGTACCAAAAAGAAATCTGGTGAGATTCAATATTTACACGGAAATAAGAAATCCCGGCGAGATTATCTTGGGAAATTACGTCGGGCAGTGTAAGTGCACCATTTCTTAAGTCAGAAATTCAGGCTGGGCCAGAGCTTCTTCCAGGTAAGGAATAAAATAACCCGACATCATACCTGGTATACAGCTGGGTGATGTACACCACACACAACCAATGCGACAACTCGATCGGATCCGACCCTCCAACCTCTCAAGATTCCCAACTATTAATAGCACGGCGAAGGAAATTACGAGAAATCCCGGTAACAACGAAAGTACAACGTATTTACTGGTACATACATGCGGCAGTACGTAGACTATACCTGTACGTATGTATAGGTCCACAAGTAAGAAATAAACCAGTACTGTAAGAAAATGCAGGTTGGCTTCGGGGGGGGGGACGCTAAGAAAATTGGATTAAGAAAATGTGCTTAGCGGCGGGCGCTACTCTAAATCCTATGAGGTACACTACTGCAATCATACCAAGGTACCGTATAAAAGAGTAGATAGTAGAATAGGACATGCCCGCAAGGTTGACAAAAAAAAATGGTGCCACAATAATATCAAGATTTTAAGGCTTGCTGCTTAGATTAGGCGTTTTTTGTCGGCGGGTCCATATTGCTGGATATTGCGGTAGATAAGCACAGGATACATACACAGGACACCTACGACATACCCCAGAAATCCAGGCTGAAAATTATGGGAAAAATAAGAAATTCAGGAGACGGCATTACTGAAGTTAAGTGTAGAATACAATGCACTCTCTTGCCCAGATAATAAATCTACCCTGAGCCAGCATTCCTGTTTCTTATTTCCATCAACAAATAGAGTGTCCCTGGTATAGGTATATAAATGTACTGCTGTAAACTCGTTGGTGCACATGTGCACGCTCCCTCCCAACATGAACTCAGGTGCGTCTTGAACCTGCAGTATAGGTCTAAGAATAAGAAATGGCCTACAGAGTAATAAGAAATAAACTCAATTTTTGGAGCAAGCTAAGAAACTTGGAGGACTACGAGAAATCGTGCTCATCAGCGGCGAGCGCTACACTAAACCCTATATAATAGCCAAGGCTTACCTAAAGGCTGTTCAAGGATGATGTCACAGCAAGGTTCTACGAGTAAACCATGCTCGTACTCTGCTGCTGCTGCTGTAGTATTAGTGACAGCAGTACGAGGTGTTTCTTGGTGGCGGGGGAACACTGACTGCGGTATGTACTGCTGTAGATCCTACTGCTGTACGAGTACTCGTACGTAAAACTCGTTGGTAAAACACACATTTCCTGCACACTCTCCCACACTAAAACTCAGGTGCGTACCTGGTACACAGCACAGCTGCAGTACCGATCCTATTACCAAAGGTATACACGCTACCTGGTATTAATATAGCACTCACTTGGAGCCGGGCGGAAGGGAATCTTTGACGGCTTCCCGAGCGTCCATCGAGAAGAGCACGTAGGCGCTCCTGCCCCGGCGGGGTGCGTTGGGTGCCTTCTTGTAGGCCCTCTTCTTGCGACGCTTTCCGGGCGTCCGGGCCACGGCGGCCGACCCGGCGCCCCCCCCGGCAGCGCCTTCGTACCCCCCTCCCTCTTCCTCCTCCTCCTCCTCGTACCCGTGCTCCTCCCCCTCGTCATCGTAGGGCTGCTGCTGCTGTTGGTGAAGCATCATGGCTGCCATCTTCTTAATGTTGTCGCTGTTGCTGCCGCTGGTGTTGTTGGTGGCGGTGCTGCTGTTGTTGTCGGTGTTGGTGTTGTTGTCGTGGTTGTTCTATCTAATCTTCGCCAGCCGTTGTAAGTAGGAAGCACCCTGCTGGAGGGTACACATATACACACAACAGGTAGCAAAAGGCAAGTGCATTCTTCTCGTAAGTCTTTTTCATTTGCATACATAAATGTAAACGACGAATTCAAAAATAGGAGCAGCAGGGTGTGTGCACAGCAGCAGTTAGAAGTGAGTGGGTGTTTTACTCCAAGTTTGTGTTGCGCATCTTGTTGTCAGCAGTGTCTTATGTACTCGTCGGTATGATGGGTAGATGGCTATGTGTGTGTGCGTTTTTGCTCGTTGCTTGCGAGTCAGTGCGTGCGCGCGCGAGAAAAATTCGGCTGGGTGGGTGGGTGTGCGTGTGTGTCGGCCGCTCTTTCTGGCTCTCTTCACCCCCTCCCCCCCCCCTCCTCTCTCGCTTGCAAGCTCCGGCGGCCAGTGGCAACACGGCGGACACCCCAAACGGGCGGGGGGCTATGTACAACATAACACAAGGCTGCACGTGAGACACATCAATCAGTAGAGTAGACAGAGCAAACGTTGCGCCAGCATGGGTCCGGCCGGTCAAAACAAAATCGGAGGGAACAAACAAGTCGTCTGTGGAGTGTGGGAGGGGGAAAAAAAAAGCAAAATCGTGCAGGCGGGCTTTTACTTGTCTAGAAACAAGTGAAAGTAACTCGTACGTAGTACGACTGACTGCCTTTTTTTCGTTTTCGTTTTCCTCCCGCGCAAAAAAGCCGGAGGGCACGCCCGTTGTTGGTTGCCCGCGTGCGATATGATGATGCGGATATCTATCCGGGCGAATCTAGCTCGCGTGTATGCAGCGAGAGAGGGCAGCAGCGGCCGGCCCTACCTAGACACCTTGGGAACAAATGGAACACCTTGTTCTCTTTCCTCCTGATACATCAGTCAGCCTGTGCTCCTCACTGTGCCCCTCCTGGTTTTGCCCCTGCGGACCCTTTTCTTTTCACGCACCGCGAGGCACCCTGTTTGGGATGACCGAACTCGGTTTCGGGCATATCGCTTTTCGATCTCTGTGGCCGGGGCGGGCGGGAAGCGATCGCGGATCCGAATTTCGACGAGAGGATGTGCGCAAACCGGCTATGGATCTCGGGCGGCCGCCCAAGGAATGCAAGCGGCCTAACGGGCAGTGCGATCCTTCCACCAACTTTTTTTTTTTCGGGCTTGGCACAGCAACACACAGCAGAACCAGCTGGCTAAATCTCGGGGCAGGTCTGGCTGATTGCGGGGGGTGCACCCTGCCGACAACTGGGAAACTCACGATTATTCTTCCTGATCACGCGGAGAGAGGACGAGGTCGCTTCCTTCGGCGTCGGCGGCGGCTCCTGGATGAGGAAAGACTCGAGCCGTGTACGGGACCTTGAAGGTCAGTAAACCTTAGGAGGAAGGAGAAGAGCAGGACGCGCACACTGAAAGCGAGTGTTTTTGCCTCACGGGTGTGTCAGTCGCTTGCGCTCTGTCGTTTTCCACTAATTTTTAGATAAAAATGCATTCGGACTCGGGAAAAGGGGTTTGTAACAAACCATCCCCTGTATAAAGTGGAGTGGCGTTATTAGGCGAACAACCAATCAGAACCCTTGCGTTTTTTTGCGAGGCACCCAGTTGGGCCGCGTTTCCAGAGACTTGGACGAAGCTGCCCCAACTTTACTGCACCACAGTTTGGAGACAAGGGGCACCGCGAAGCCTGGAGACGAGGGATCGAGCGCAACGTCATCATAGTACTTATCTGTGAAAGAGGTCGATTCGAAGACCAACGATAAAAACAGGGAAACAGCTCGCGTAAAAACAGCGCCGGACGGTACAGCAGTTTTTTTCTTGAGCCAGTGCTGCTGTTGCTGCTGCGGCAGGCACCAGGCTGTTGCTACCATGTCTACGCTCGCCGCGGCTCGCGCCGACAACATGTACTACCCTCCGGAGTGGAGACCTGAGATGGGGGGCATCTCCAAGTTTCAGGGGTCTAACGGTCACAACCAGTACGAGAAGTACGGAAAGATTCGCTTCGAGCTGCCGGTGCACGGGTGGTGCCTCGGGTGCGGGCGACACATCGGCCGGGTGAGTCCTTTTATACCTCTATCACCCAAAACCCCCGCTTTCCGTACTTTATCCTAGATAATAATTCAGCGGCGCTGCAAGGCGGCTCCCATCACCCCCCCCCGCGCGGTTCTGGCAACAGCAGCAGCAGCAGCAACAGCAGCAGCAGCAGGGTTGCATACCTGCATTTTTAGAACCAGAAACCAAGGCCCCCACGTATCATACATATACCATTCAATGCATGACCAAAATATTTGTACCACGCTTGTCCCGCGAGGCATGTATGTACCGATGTACCGGTCGTAGGCGTTGCTGCTGCTGTGCTCTGTTTATGTACCCATGATCCATGATAGACTTGCACTCGCTCACAAAGGTTTTAGGTTTGTTAGGGCTCGATACCTGTAGTGCTCGTACGACTCCTACTCGTATACGCGTACAGCTGACAGCTATTAATAGTATTATAGTGTGGATACCTGGTAATGTGTACGAGTACGGTAGCGAGCAGCAGCAGCAGCAGCAGCACCCCAACAGGAACATATATATTGTGAATGCGAGTGTAATCGATACGTAAAACGTATACGAGCAGCGGTGCGCGACTCTTAGCCTGTACACACACACCCATGACCCATGATAGACTTGCACTCGCTCACAGAGGTTTGTTTGGGCTCGATAGTGCTCGTACTCGTAGTATTATTAGTGTGGGTACCTGGTAATGTGTACGAGTACGGTAGCGAGCAGCAGCAGCAGCACCCCAACAACAGGAGCATATAAATTGTGAATGCGAGTGTAATCGATGCGTAAAACGTATACGAGTAGCAGCGGTGCGCGACTCTTAGCCTGTGTCTCACTCACTGCACCTGCAGACATCACTCAACAGACGCAACGAGTTGTTGTTTGTTTTTTGCAAGCGAAACGTGAGATATTTGCATACCAGGCAGTACCAGGTACCAGGTATTCTATATTTCTCTGAATAAACGTATACCGGTACCAGGTACGTGTACGTAGACTCCTGCCGTGGTCCCTGAAGTCAGCATTGTTGCCTTTCCCCACGAGCGGAGAGTGCGATCGCCCGTGCGCTGGATAGCCTGGATCAGCTGGATAGTACTCCTGCTGATGCTGCACTCGAAAAAGTCTTCGTACTGGCGCTGGCAACGCGTTGTTCTGCCAAGCTACATAGTGTCTCGATTAATACTGATTGTACAAGGCTCTCTTTCGCGGATGTTATTGACTCGAAATCCTGGGGGTGTCGCAAGTTGAAAAGGAGTACTCGTAGCATCATCACCATCGGGCGTCCCCACTATAACTGCTCCGAGTACTCGTACTGAATCACAGTAATAGCACTGGACACCTATTAATAATAGGAAGCAGGCTAATAAGAAAGCCAGGCTGAGATTTAGAGGAAAATAAGAAATTCGGGAGTTGTGGGACGGAGCCCCTGGCAGGCTCTCTCTAGTGTGGGTTTGGTGTGGAGGATAGGACACACCGAGGTGGCTTGGGGTATCGGGTCTTCACGGAACGGAGTGAGGACCCGCTTGGGTGGCCTTGAACTTGTGTGTAATGAGGCGGTACTATCTAGGGGAAGGGGGCCTGGTATCCACAGAGTTGCTATCTTGAAATTAGTGAAGAAAGCACCCTCTCTCAATCAAGCAATCCAGCCTGGACCAGATTTCCAGTTTCTTGGTATTATGAATAGGTGTCCTGTACTACTGTTTGTATACTGCTGTGTGACAGGATAGTGAGGTTAGACGACGTGTGCTTGGTTTTAAAATGGTACGTGGAAATGTGAACATCATCGCATGGATCTCCTGATAACACTGCACACTGCACACATACACGAACACAAAAAAGCACCGTTCGTGGTTGTGTCACAAAGGCCAAAGTGTGAAGCGGTGATGTTGTACTTCCTGTTGCACCGCTGCTGCTACATACGTATTGCAGTGTCTACCGCCGTGGCTGCGCGGTTGCTTTTGAAATGCGGAGTGTGCGATCGTATCATCGTCGTTGTCCTGCCCCCCCCTGCTGAGGTTACGTGTAATATGTCTTCCATGCTTCCTATACATACTCGTAGGTAACAGGAAGCACGGCAAACACGCACACACATACATGCATGCACCGTCCATGGCGGTCACACTACAGTAGGAAGGACTTGATGTGCGACTGCTACTGTTGCGTGGCAACCGCATAGTAGATAGATACTCGTACATGGACAGTGTATTCGGACATGATACAGCAGCAGCGGCCAGCAGCAGAGCAGCAGCAGTCTATGGGCTATGACCCTCCCAAAAAGGGTCACAGCGTCATATAGCCCATTAGGCAGCAGTAGTGGACGGACCTTGATAGTGAATGTTCCTAAGGTAGCTATTCAGGCACTCTGGTTGGCTAAGGGTATATATTACACGCGGCTCGATCAACTTGAAGTATTTCCCAGCCACAGCATCCCGAGATCCCGAGTCAAACCTAGAGTCTTTCCAAGCACAGCATCGAAGCCGGCCGAGTCAACCTACTACTGTAACGTCTTGCCAAGCACAGCATCCCGGCACTGGCGACTGGCATAGGGTTCGGGTTTGTATTGTGCTGGCAGGCTCTAGCTCGGCGGAAACAGATCCCGTACTCGTATTAATAGTTACTTGCCAGTTTTCGCCCATATGGGGAATGGCCTAGAGGGTCATCCCCCATAGGTTTTCGCGACTTTTAAATGCCCAGAGCGTGCGCCACGGACCTCGGCTGGGGCCCAAACTTGAGAGGCGTGTGTGTATACGCGGGCCTCCTGCGTGCCCTCGCGGCCGAAAGAGAGCACGAGAAAAGACGCGCGGTCGAAAGATATAAAAAAGTGCCGGGTGTCCGAAAAATAGTCCATCTGATACATGGTATATAATATTCAGGTTGAATTGTCACATTTTGTATACCCTACGTACGTATCGTGTGATTTGATATGTGTACAAAATCATCGATGGCATATACCGGTATACAAAACCATCGATGGTTTGATTGCCGAAGCAGGACGTGTCCACCGCGTGCGACCCGAAAGCTATGTTATCTATTGATATATACCTACACATTTATAGGATATGATACTTTATACCAGCCAGCTGCGGTGCCTTTCTTGAGCTGCGGCGCCTTTCTGAGCTTGGTATCATATTAATCATCATACGGTCTGCGGCGCCTTTGATGTGGTCGTTGCTCGTATTTTACCATTCCGGTGCGCGTACGTAAACGGTAATTTTGAAGGAAATGTAGTTTTTCTTTTCTTTTTTTACTCTGCTCCACCTAAGGGCCCATATTAACGAGTATAAAATAAATTCAATTTGGAAAAATAAAAATTCAAATTCGCTTTTCATTGGTCAACACACGCACCAGCACCAAAGATTAGGATCTTGGGGTATAATCTTGGGTGGTGGTGCGGGTTCTGACCAATGAAAAGCGGATTTGATTTTTTTTTTTCCTATTTGAATTTTTTTTCTTCGTTAAAACGGGCCCTAACTCCGGGTACATTTATATGATGTATGTCGAAGTATCCCACGCAGCTCGCAAAGATGAGTTTCAACCAAGTCCTCGATCTTGTTACAGCTGCCGTTTTTATTCTTTTCTCTACATATAATATGCTAGCATACGTATGTACGTCGTAAAGTAACTGGTAAACGCGTCAGCTGTGAGCTGTGAGTGAGCTCAACCGAAAGTGATCGATGCTACATACTTCAAAACTTCCAACCGGTGCAAACAATCATGCAGAATGCAGACAGACGCTGCTCTCGTGAATCGCGGAATCGTGGAACTGATATCAGGTAGGAGTGAGTGATCCGTTGGCCGTGCAATTTTAAGCTGAGTACTTACCATCACATTTGTGCAGTGACTCTCAACGAAAAGGTTGATATATTAGTCGGTACGTAGTCGGTATTATATACCAGGTATAGAGGTTTTCTCTGTCTCACAGTCTGTGACCACATGATTTGTATCTCTCTAGGAGTAGGAATCAGGACACTGGGTGTACTGATGTAGTTGGGTAGAAATAACGAGTTTATTGTGAAGGCAACACACAGCAGTGGTGTGTACCCATTTAAGACCACCCGTCACAAACCCAAAAACGTGGTCTTATCTCTACTATGAGTATGGTCCTATCTTTTACTGCTGACCACAGTAATTCCATGCAGTTATTTTCCTCGTGACAAGCTGACTTAGCTGGTCTTATCTCTATACTACGAGTGAGTATACTTAGTCTTTTATATGTTACTACTGACCACATTAATTCCGAGTAGTTATTTTCCTCGTGACAAGCCGACTTAGCTGGTCTTATATCTACTATGGCCTTAAACCGCTATGGCCTTAAACCGGGTGGTCTTAAAATGGGTACACCACTACTGCTGTACCGCGAAGCTGGAGAGGGATCAACTGACGGGCCGGTCACTACGAAGTACGAGTACACATACAAGATTTCTGCGGCTGACGCCGCCCGATCAATGAATCCAATCCAAGACCTTGGCAGCGATGAGATCATACAGTAGTAGTAGCGATGATAGTGGCTGGTGGCTGACAGCGTCACACCGGAAGAGTATATAAGACGGTAGTTCTTCGGCGCGGTTGAAAAACCACAAGATGCAAAGAAAATTGGTACGGCAAAATCCAATGGCCTTCCACGAAGACAATGAACACAATAATACTCCTATGGAAACACTGCTGGTATCCAAGATGCCCAAAGCCCGCAAAGTCCCCATTATATTCCACACACCAGTATAGGCTACCTCAACTATACGAGTAAACCCACTTGTAAATATGAACGACATGCCTTCAAGAGGACACGACGCTTCAAATGCCCCCACGAAATCAACGCAGGCCAAACACTCTTCTTTTGATGGAAATCAAAGCCCACGACACCCAACGCACCTTGAATTACCCACGAAGCCAACAGTAGTAGTAGTAGTAGTAGTAGTAGTAGTAGTAGGAGTAGAAGTAGTAGTAGAGAACAGAGTTAAAAAAGTAGTAGCAGTAGTTTTAGCAGCAAGCAGTAGTAATAGTCGCACTATAATAATACTACTGTATATCATCTGATATCATACGTATATTCATAGTAGTCGCCGTTTTTTTAGATTGGCCCTGAAATTTGGCACACGTGTTATATATGGACCCCTGCCAACCCGTTACCGGTTGCGTTTGTTTTTGTTTCGTTTTTGATTCGCCAGATTTTTCGTTTTTTGTTTTTTTGGAGAGATTTGGGTCTTAAAGGATCCCGAATTTTCGGCGAGGAAAAAAAAAACGTCCATGGTTCGACGGGAGTATATATATATAGAATACGTGTACAAAAGTTCAGGGTTGATCGAAAACGGCGCGAACATTTGGACCTTTGTGCGGTAAAACGTGCAAATCCCGACACCGCCTCGTAATTACTTAGAATCAGCATATTTATCGATTCTGGCTTTGAATATGACTTAATATTGATCAAACGCAGTCAAATCTTCGAATATTCGCGTGAAAGTTTGCACAAACGTGCCTTGGACCACCTAGAAGCAGCTGGCGCAGAAAAAAAATGGGGGGGGAGGGGAACGTATTCCTCGGAAACGCCTGACTATTACTGACCTCTTTGAACGCCTGTGATTGGTCGGGCCACATTTTCAGCGGTAGCGCCAGTCCTACCAGTAGGTCCTTAAGAAAAATACTGGCGATGTCACCTTCTTTTTTCTCTTTTTTTCTCTTGCATGCACCTGGATTGCTAGCAAAGTAGGTCTTGCCTGTCGTATATGACATTGCATTGTCTGCTCTGCTTACTGCACTGAGCGTAGTATCTCTGTGTCGTAGTTTTGTGACCACAGAACTGGTACCTTTTTAGGATGAAGAATCGGCACGGACACTGGGTGTGCTGGATGTCGACGGGTAGAAAGGAAGGTTTAATGTGAAGAACACACACACTGCTGTTCATGGCGGTCAGTATGATACTAAACATGTGACATTCGAGTTGCTATTGCATGCGTCATTCGTGCCTGACGAAAATTGGGGTGATTTGCCTGAACCAGCTCGTATCAACATTAATATTTATATACTAATAGTACTTGTATATATATGTATGTGTGAATAATATTAATAATATATACACAGCAGTCGAAGTGCCAAGCGGGAGAAGGGCGCCAAATGGTGGTGTGTTCTCCCGCGTTTTCTTGTGGAGAATATTCCCAAACAAATCCCGTGGTACAGTAAACAGGCCCTTTTTAAGAGACCCCGCGATAAGGGATAACAGTACATAAGGGACCTCATTTTTATGCTCACCGTTTTTAGCCTGCTATTGATTGTACGGGACAGGTATCATACCAACCAGGGTTATAATAAGCGCTCCCACGGGCTGCATGTCGCGGTGCGCGTGCGAGGTGTGCCCCCCGCAGGGGCCCCCGGAGGACCGCCGGAGTTTTTTTTTTCCAACTCATGTCGTAAATCTACTCGAAATGTGCGTCTCATTCGCTCGTCTTGCAAACAATAAAGAAGCAAACACAGGCATTATTATCACGGGGGACCAAGGGTTTCCGTGAATCGCAGAGGTATTAATATCATGGGGTTACTTATTCAAGCGTTTTTTCTCATTGGATCGTAGATAGATCGTAGAGAGATGGACAGATAACCATTCGAATCATTGAAACCACCTACATATTCCTCTGCATTCGCGAGCCTTCGAAGCCTTCGCCTTGTTTCATCCCCGGACAGAGAAAACCGTCATAAGTTTGAACTTTACAGCAGTAGTTCCCTCAAAAAGGAAAGCCACAAAGAATTCCAGCATGAAATTGTCGAAAATATCACAAAAATGCCCCCAACACAAATTTCGCCTGCGGCAAAAAGAGACTCAATTTTTTTGTCCCGCCTTCGGCGAAATAGACCCGCACATTTTTTTGGGCCCGCGGCCAAAAAAGGTGCGGGGGTCGAAAACGGGATGTGCGGCAAGCCGCACGCACATCTACTTCTTGTTGTGGTGCGCTGCGCCGATTATTTCAGGAAAATGGTGCAACTGCGCAACATTCCATTCACCGCCTAATTTTAACCCTGGTCAGGGGCGTAAAAAAAAAAGAGAAAACGACACCACACCCGTAGGAAGGTCAGAATGAAAAACAAACCGGATCGCTGTGATCACAGGACGAAATGAGCGAAAACACATTTTTTCCCGTTTTTTGTTCCCTTTTTTAACTTGGTTTTAGAGACCCCCTCTATTTTTTTTTCGCTGGTGGGGGGGGGGGGGGGGGGGGGGTAATTAAAAAAAACTTGACTTATGTTTTCTGGGATCACAACGGTCCGTTTTCTTCCCTCCAATATAGGGGGGTGGGGGGGGTGGGGTATCTGGGATTCAGATCCGCGCATACACTCGCCCTGGTACCAACCGTGACAATGGACGTCGATATATAAGGGGCCTCCGACGCATGCGACGGTAGAGGTGCACCCTGTTTTTTCTGGAGGTGGTCACTCGACGAGCTTCAAATCTCACCCCAAAAGCTGCTTTTGGAGGAGAGATGAAAGTGCTACGTACGTACCTACTCGTACCGGATGAACAATCCTATGGCTTTTACGTATACAGCGAAAACTACTGTAGTGTTCGTATTCACAAAAATATACAGCGACAAATAGTGTATCACAAAAAAAAGAACTTCCGATAATTTTGGGTTATATAGTCCATCCATTCAGAACTGAAAAAATGTCCCACACTAATTCCATGTAGTTTGTCCCCAAATTCGTGGGACCTTAAGAACTGGTCTCACGAATTTGGGACAAAGTACTTGGAATTAGTGTGGGACATTTTTTTCAGTTCTGAATGGGTTAAGGGGTTAAGGAGCACCCCCCCCCCCCGTCATTCCAACCAAAACAGCCTAAAAGTGCCACCTCTTCCACTCGGCATGATCAGGCTGCTTGCTCGAACAATAAGATCGTGAACGTGTTCAATTAGCGCTGATATGCGATGGATGGATAAGCTCCCAACAGCCACACTAGGCTGTGAGCGAGGTACTGCAACACGCAGTGTGTAGAAGATAGTTTTAAGATGTCTTCATTATGTCGGCCCGGAGCACACCCCGAAGGCACTATTAATTATTAATAGGGTCCCTTAAAGGGGGCTACCTAATAGGGTCCCTTATTGGGGGCTACCTACTCGTATGAAAATACGGACCGTATATAGAATCGCATGTACAGCAGTGGGGGTCCCCCAATAAGGCGGTATCCCTATATAAGGCGGTATCCCGATATCGGCGGTCAAAATCGCGCGGCGCGACTACTGGGGAATCGCACTCATAACCTGGAATGAATAAGGCGGCTTCCCTCTATAAGGCGTTCATAGTGCTCCACAGGCACACCACCGCCTTATTGGGGGACCGCTGCCGTGGTTGGCATGCAGCGGAAGTGGAACGGTGATGAAAAGCATTATTATTTGGCAATCGGCAAAACATTGACCGCATATATATATATATATATTGAAAGAGTATTTCTAAACGTTGATTGTATATATTGAAAGCCAATATTGCGGCTCTCACAAATCGTCGGACCCAGGGGGTGGCGAATTGGGCTGACGGTGGGCTGTCAGAAGTGGATACTGGAAGCTACGTGACGAGATTGATACATTTATTAAGCAATGATATATTGATTATACCAGGGATCTTAGCTTCCACCGTCTGCTTCCTCTGCTGCACACTGCTGCTGTCTCTGAAGGGTGCAAACTGGCCGTCCTATGGTATACACGCGTATTTGTTCCCCTCAAACCCCGTAGTTCGCGCGATCGAAGTATCCCACGCAGCTAGCAAAGATGAGTTTCGACGAAATCCTCGATCTCACAGCTGTCGTTTTTTTTTTTTTTTTTTTCAATATACGCGTATTATAGTACTTGTGCTGCTGCTGCTGCTGCTGCTGCTGCACGTGTCATACCACCACAGCAACCACGCAGGTTGATTGATAATTTGATTATTGTGCATGTCACAAGTTACAAGAGGGCTTCGCCGCGGCGGACTGACGCCCGTCAACGGCTCCGCTCATGCCCGAAACGGTCGAGGATGTAAACTATCATACACAGGCAAACCAGGACCGAACACCGAACATGCGACAGACGGTGCACGAAGAAAATACCATGGTTGATTCACAGGTCGAACGGAGAAAAAACAAGTCCCTATCCTGCACCATACCGGTATACCCTATACCTCTACGTACACCCTACCAGACACAGTAAAACGCAGTTTTTTTTGGCGTTGACAGGCCAAAAGCACCATGGAGCTCCGTATCCATCCATCCGGCTTTACGTACACGCCGCAGAGTTGCGAGTATTTTCGCACCTTTGCCTCTCTTCTCTTTGCCATTCGACGTCTGTTCGTTTTGGAGGGGGGGAGGGGGAAAGAGGCGCTCTCGCCGCCAGAACACGTAACAGCAACAAACAGCAACAACCTCAGCCCAGCGCCTTTTGCCGTGACCATCATCGTCGTATCGTAGCGCTCGGCCGTTCGCTGTACTTGCTCTCTTTCCCAGCCGCCTTCTAACTTGTCGGCGCTATGTACAGTGCAGGACACCTATAACAAGAAACAGGCTGATAAGAAAGGCAGGCTGAGATTCAGAGGGAAATAAGAAATTCGGGACTCGTTATCTTGAAATTAGTGTACAGGGCACCCTCTCTCAAATAAGAAATCCAGCCTGGACCAGATTTCCTGTTTCTTATCAGGCGTCCTGTACTGTAACTGTAGTTCTACTGACCAGCCCCCGAATCCATCAACTGCAGCTATTTGCACCCTCTCCCCGGTCTACTACGTAGAACTTGTAGTATCAAATTCTATAAAGGAAATGCTCCCAAAGATACGCAGTACAACGACAACCGAAAGGACTTTTTTTCCGAGCTCGTAAACCGTACTGATACGGCTCGTAAATCGTACTGGCAATGGTACTTGAAATAAGTGCGAGACCACTAATGTTCATTTACTGATATACAACATATAAAATAAGTAAAATCCCAAAAGATGCACAGGTCAACAACGCCAGAAAATAATTTTATATATTTTTTCCAAGCTCGTAATCCTATACTTCGTACACCTGGTAAAAGGCAAGGAAAATGGAACTCCCTCAGGGACCGATAGATACTGCACATACATCTCTCTCTCTATAATATATACATGTCGCAAATTATGGACGAACATCTCACCGATGGATATTGTACACAATAAATATGCCTCATGTGTATTGACGCGTGCTACGGTAAAGGTATAGCACTTTTTGGCTGGTTTTGTTTCTGAATGATCGGGGCTCCTTAACCCCGAATCGGCGGAATTTCGTTCTTGTGCTGGTACTATTTTTCGTCCCAATTCTTGAGTCATGGGATTGTTCATCGGGGAGCACTTCTAATTCCCCCCCGAAACAGTTTTCTGGTGGGGTATGGAGCTCCTTGGGCCCATATTAACGAATATAAAAAAAATTCAATTTTGAAAAAATAAAATTCAAATCCGCTTTTCATTGGTCAACACACGCACCAGCACCAAAGATTAGGATCTTGGGGGGATAATCTTTGGTGCTGGTGCGTGCGTTGACCAATGAAAAGCGAATTTGATTTTTTTTTTTTTTTCAAATTGAATTTATTTTATAGTCGTTATTATGGGCCCTTAGGTGACCACCCCCAGAAAATAGATGATGCACCTCTACCGTGCATAGGAGCTCCCTATTATGTGTGTATTGTCACAAATCATGGACGAACACCTCCATCGAATAAAATCCCAGTTTGCGTGTCCGCCCGCCCCCAATTTTCCACGCACAACAGCGCGCACTCACCGCTCCCCTGTTTTCGTTGTCGCCGAACACGTGTGTTGGTTTGTTTGTTTGTTTGTTTGTTTTTGTGTGTTTTCCTTTCGTCGTTTGCAGGGAACCCGCTTCAACGCGACCAAGGACCAGGCGGGGACGTACTACAGCACGAAGATATGGCAGTTCTCGATGAAGTGCCCCTCCTGCAGCACGGTGATGGTGATCAAGACGGACCCCAAGAACACGGACTACGAGTACGTGGAGGGCATCCGCAAGAAGGACATGGCGTTCGACCCGGAGGAGGCGCAGACCGAGCGGGTGCAGGACAAGGAGGTCTCCAACAAGTTGGCAGGTGCGCGAGGCCTGTACTCCTATATGTGTATACCAGGACTCATCTTGTACATAAGTCAATCATGTTGTACATAAGCCAACACTACTGCTGTAGTGGCCCTCTCATGAAGAAAGAGTCCTACAAGAAAGTCATCCTTATTTGGGGGGGGGGGGGGAGTCTTGCGGTTTCTTGTTAGAGGCCCAGTATATACTTGTGTCGGAGAGGTTGGTGGTGGATGACTCGGCCAAACTGCGCGGTCGAACCATACGTGGTTACTGCAGATGTTTAAAATTGCGCTGTCCCCAGGAAGATACAAATACACCAATATCTCGTACTCTTACTGATAAACATCATAGCTCTTCTCATACTTAGTACCCTGGTATAACAGCAGTAATGCCTTTGCGTCGCCTCATTGCGCCCCATGTTCACGTTCACCAGACTGTACGCTACGCATATATTTAGTATATAGCAGGTGTGTGTTCGTACCACAAGTTGTATCATAGCACCTCAGCAATAATCCTGTTGCACAAGTCTCCCCCCCCCCCTCCTCCTCGCCCGTCTCGAAAGGAATGCGTAGTCAATGGTCAAATGACGAAGGCAATCAAGATAGTATGAGTACGCCCCTCCCCCCCTCCGTCCCGGCATTTGTAGGGATGCGAGGGTCTATGGTCATACGACTACGTACGACCATGCATGAAAATTATCGAGTACCCCCCCCCNACGACTACGCCCATGCATGAATATCGAGTCCCCCCCCCCCCCCCCCCTCCCCCCTCTCCCGCCTGCGCTGACGCTGCCGACACTGGGGCGCAGTCGATCCCCTCTACCGGCTGGAGCACGAGCAGGCGGACAAGCGCAGGGCGGCGTCGCGAAAGACGGTGCTGACGCAACTGACGGAGCTGGCCGACTCGCACGCGCAAGACGACTACTCGTCGAACGCGCGGCTGCGTCGAAACATGCGCTCCCGAAAAAAAGAAGAGCGCGAGAGTGAGGAGGAAGCGACGGTGAGGCAAACGAAGGCGATGTACTCGTACGGTAGTCTATGCCGTTTTACTGAGCATCGTTTTGCATCCTGCTCTGCCCCGTGACCCCTATGATCCTGCTTGTGTTATAGTTGCGGGAAGCATACAACATCCTTGGTTAAGTAGGACCTATGGTCAACACAAAGACCCCCCACGTTCCTGCTTGTGCCATGGTTGCGGGAAGCATACATACGTACGTACGACCTTTTTGGCGTCACCCCGTTTGTGCCTGTGACACGTGCTACGATATGTAGAGTGCACATTTTTGGCTAAAAACATTTTCTGAACGATCGGGCTCCTTAACCCCAAATCGTCGGACTTTTATTCTTTGTGGTGCAATAATTCGGTTTTGTGTACTTAGGGCCCGAATTAACGAGTATGAAATATATTCAATTTGGAAAAAATAAAATTCAAATTCGCTTTTCATTGGTCAACACACGCACCAGCACCAAATATTAGGATCTTGGGGCATAAAAATGGGTGCTGGTGCGTGTGTTGACCAATGAAAAGCGAATTTTTATTTTTATTTTTTACAAATTGAATTTATTTTATACTCGTTAATACGGGCCCTTAGGCCGTGCAATAATTTGGTTTTGTGTACTTTGGCCGTGGGGTTGATTGTGCATCGGGTATCTTTTTTTTTAGGTTCCTCCCAAATCAGTTTTCGGGTGGGGTATAAAGCGTTCCTCAAGTGGCCACCCTCATAAAATACATGGTGCACCTCTACCGTAGCGTGCGTTTTGTGGGGCTTTGTTTTCGGCGTCAAGGTGGCAGTAAGGGTCTATGATGTAAGTGCTGTATGATGCGAGACGCGAGGGCACCCCTGTTTTGGCTGAACCGGCACGTGATCCGTTCTTCTCTCGCTGCATTGTGTGAGTTTTTGTGAGATCGTCCCACGTGCGCGTGTTGTTGCTACGTGGGTTCCAGCTCCACTGGTGGTGATCTGGCTCTATGCAGCCCGCGGGTCGGTTAGAGAGATAGTTATGATCTTGTATCTCCCGTGTAAAACTTGAGGATAATGTTTCCGTGAAGCAGAAGGCATCCTTCCAAATGGTGGCGGTGGCGGAGCAAGACCCCATTGAGATCGAGAAGGTGTTATTGACGCCCTCGAGTTTCACTGCACCCAAAGCGGAAGAGGTCGACTGGGTCGTATGACACTGCCACACAACCGGCAGACACCTTGAGCGGAACGGGCTCTTTCTGTATGCAAGAAAGCAAAATATCGTATGCATTGCTACAGGTGTTAACTCGTTCGTGGTAACGACCAAAAACACCATTCAAACGGTGTGGAGGTTTGACGGCTGAGCTCTTGGTGGTTTTTCTGGGCGCCGAAGATCGCCCGCCTTGTGGACTTGGCGTTGTTTACGTACGCAGATTGGTATTTAGAGCCCACTTTCTGTCAGTGCTCTGAACGTTGCAGCAGTGTCGCACGCCTCCATTCAATTCGCATAGCTCCAATTGTGAGCCTTTGCAGCGCCAGGATCAAACGTTGCAGCAGTGTCATACGCCTCCATTCAATGCGCACAGCTCCAATTGTGAGCCTATGCAGCAGTCAGGCTGCAGTGAGTGGTGACGCATTCAGTGCTGTTATTTGCTTCCAAGCCTACCCCAAAGGTTACCCCACAGGTATATATATATATATATATGCTCCTCGACGAAACAGGGAGGCTACCGTACCAGTCAGTAGTGGCGTGGTGGCAAGCGGGCTCTGCTCGATGTATAGCTTGTCTTATGGATATAACATACTTAGTATAACATTACGAGTATACTGCACGAATAGTGTTGCTCTGTACTACTGTTGGCCGGAACAAGTTCTACGTGTGCTTGCTGGCAAGTTGTCGCTTGCAAGCGTTCGACTGCACGGCAGCCATGTTATATTTGGTGATGTTATACGTGTCATGCCGGGACAGGGGTTGCAGCGTAGTTAGTGGCAAGTTGTTTTTTTGTCGGCATTTTACTGTTGAAACATGGTATTGTATACGTGGTACACATCATATATTGTATTTGGGGTATACCAGGTATTGTTTTTTTCCGACGACAGCAAGAGCTACAGGTAGTAGCGCTACTATTTGGTGTGCACTTGTCAATATCCAGACAGTGATGCCCTCGAGGAGAGCCGCAAAGTACCAGTGGGAGTCCACGGCTGGGCACGCCCTAGCGTCGTATGTATCTGTAATTTCCCCAGGCTGGAAAACATGCACCTCCCTACCAGTCGGACGTAGCAATGGTTTGGGGGAGCGCAACCACGCACGGCACGCGCGTGCTTACTGGTGGAGAGATATTGCAGAATAACGGCGACTTAGGGTTAGGGTCGTAGGGCTTGCGGTCCTGACGCTGTCGTTCGTCCCACCATAGCTTTGAAAGTCCGCTAATAATATGTGACCGCGACAACAATCGTTTCACTAAAAATCGAAGCAACCCTCATCCTTTTTTTTAACAACCTGCTGTTGTGTGTTTTTTTGTGTGCAGGCGAGAGGGCTTGGTATACGGCTCGCCACGCCAATCCCGGCCGATGCAGATGCGGCGCGCCGCATCAAGTACCGCAGCCGGCACAAAGGCTTCAAGACAGGAGAGAAGGCGAAAATGGCGGCCATAACGGGCGAGTCTATCTTCGGGTCGGGCAAGGAGTCCTCCGCGCAGGCACGAAAAAAGGCCGTGCTGGTGAAGGCGGCCAAGCTCGGCATCAAAACGAAAGGCATGCGGTTGCTCAAAGCCGACGAGGGCGACGCGATGCGTGCGCCACGACGAGCTGCCTCTGGAACTGGTGCGTCTGCACCGCACCCTTCCCCGAAGAGCGAGCCGCGCCGGAAGGAAACAAGAAAGCGGCAGAGGCACGCAGAGTCGTCGGGAAGCAGAGCAGAGGGTGTTCACGAAGACCGATGGCGTGGGAATGGAGCACAGGTAGACGTCGGCCCTGTTGACGATGAGAGCGCGAGTGTTACGTCTGTGCCGGTACGGTTGAGAGAGGAAGAGCACGGCGAAGAGACAACAGTCGTCGTGTCGAAGAAACGACGGAAAATGAGCTCGCGGCGGCCGCAAGCGGCTCCCGCCGCTACTGCCAGCAGTAGTAGTAGTACCGATGGGCTAGCAGCGATCGCGGGCATTTATTGAATGGACCCACGCGGCTAGTGAGGACTGTAGTTACTTCCCTACAGTTGTTGTATATACACACGTGGCTCAAGTGCGCTTCACAAATGGCCTGGAACCCCCGCCCCATTCCCTGCGCAATGTAGCCGTAAGAAAAACCTTGTGGAGACATTAAACAATGCAGCACCCATTAGGCGTGCCGAGTTGAAATCCTTGCGGAGACATGGAGCTGTGGAGCAGTATAGTGCCCCATTAGACGTGCCGAATTGAGTGGTGTGTCGACACCTTGTGGGGGTTGCTGCATTGTTCGATTAAACCCTTGCGGAGACGTGTGCAGTGGCGCAGTGTAGTACCCCATTTGACGTACCGAATTGAGTGATTTGTCGGCACCTTGTGGGGTTTGCTCTAGACATGGTTCAATGATCTCCACAAGGAGTTTTTTACGCCCATGTTGTGCCGGGGGAGGGGGGGGGGGGGTATCCCGGCCACCTGTGTTGGGGAACCACTGGACGCATGCTACGATAGAGAACTGGTGCTACGGTAGGGTGGTCGCTGTGAAGATTATTAGAGATCGGGAACCGTTCCGAAAAATAATCTGCTGTTTGTTGTTCTAGAGAGAATTAGGCGTTTGGTTCATACAAGGCGTTTAGTTCATACATATTCGTGGCTAAAAGAACAGCAACGAGGCACTGTTTGGTTGATCGTGTGAGTTGGAATACCAAGTGGGTATGCACAGCACGGAACAGTGTGAAGTGCAATACTTTCAGCCGATGAGAGCCACTCGGCCGAGTGACCACCTCATTTCTTGGCGGTCTTAAGGATTTAAAGCCTTAAATGTTCGTGATGTCCACATTCGAGAGAGGTACGTGCAGAGCCGCTCTCCCGAGTGGCGTAAAGGTGGCGATGAAAATATTGGCATCATATTATACCCCTCCCTACTGCACGAGCACCAGTCAGAGATAGAAGTGTTTTTTTTTTGCCTTCGAAGGCGATATTTCTGACTTGACGGAGCTCTTTTGAACTAAGGAACTACGTACCCGGCATCCAATTTGTGTTGCGCTATAATTTCGTTAGCATCTAGGCCGTGGCGTTGTTCACCGGGTTAAGCCTACATACTGTCGCTAGCGTGTGGCGTCTGAGCCATCCTAGGATACCCTAGCGGGTTTCGTACTGATATCTAGGCATAGATCCAACACGAATACCTGCTGGGATACCAACACATAATGTCACTCTGTTTTTCGCTACCTGCGTGTGCTTCTGCGAGTCCACCTGACTAGCCGGGTGCGCAGCTATGCTGAACCCCGGGCTCCTGCTGAGGTCAGGGGTATAGGTGTGGAGGTGTGAGTGACCGCTTCTTTGCGTGCCTCATAGTACACGTGTACTCGCGAAAGTCCATAATATTGTTCAACACTCTGAATGCGTGGCTAGTCTGTCTTGCGCTTGCCGTTCATTGCGTTGGTGGCAAATTATCGCCCCTCACCTGTCCCCTCGTCAGGGAAGCAATGCTTTTGGCCAACACACTGGACGTATATGTGGCTACAGCAGCCTTTCTTGATTTTGCCACACATTGCGTTGGCGGCAATTTCTCGAACCTTACCGGTTCCCATTTCAGGGAGGCACCGCCGTCATCTCGTCGGCCCTCTCCTCGGTTGGGGCGTGAATCGCATGATGAAGAGTGCCGCTCGTAGAAGAGCAGAACACAATATTTTCGTTGTTCCTGCTGGTGAACACGTAAACACCCGTCATACGTAGCGCATGTGGTATAACGCGGTAGAAACTACAGTATATCTTGATATTTGTACTCGTGCTAGAATAGTACCAGTTAGTAGTAGTACTCGCCATGCGCCTCTTGCGTGGCATCATCCAAAGACCCCCTCCCTGACCTCCTCCTCCTCCTCCTCCTGTCTTTGCACGAAGACGTTGCCCCCCGTGCATGGCATTATGCAAAGCTCTACCAGGTACTGTAGGTACATAGATAGATGTGCAGACCAGTGTACGGAATATGTACCCTGTAGTATACCGGCGGTGTAGTCTCTCACTTGGCCACGAGACTCCAACAACGCGAGGTTGATCCCTTTGTTGCGATACCTCTACGTGCTCACCCCACGTCAAGAACGCTGTTGCTCCCTTGTTGTCGTGCATCCTCTGTGTGATCACGCAACTTCAACTTGAAGGTTGCTTCCTGAGGGTTGCCGTACGTATTTCTGCTTCGTCCTAAATCGGTATATCCACTATTTCTACTACTACTACTGCTGCTGGGCTTCGTGGGGTGGAGTGTTTGAATCTACAGTGAGCCAAGGCCCCATGCTATGCGCGTTGCCGTCCTGCACACCGTTGTGAGGCAATTCTACTACAGCAGTAGCTGCTTGCGCACTACATCAAGCGATGGACGAACCCTCTCGCTGTGGATACCAGGTAGGTCTACCTACACAAATGCCTTGCGTAAACAGACATACATATCGGTACCAAGGTATCATACATGTCACGGTTCATTTTCACCGTATTTACATTGCACTGACTGACTTCTGATCGCGGAGGTTTGATATTCGTACACATATACACCGAGTGTGTTTCTGATGGAAGACATGGGATCACGATTCTTCGCCAAATGCTTTGAACCCTAAAGGGCCGACCCCCCCCCCCCCACCCGCGCACCCACGTGTGCTTCCCGTTCTCAAAGGGGATGCTGTGCGTTTCAATTGGTTCAAATGACTAGGCAAACAACAAATGAGTACGTATCCCCCCCCCCCCCTTTCCCCGCCGGCCCGCGCGTGTTTGGTACCTGGGGTATATCATTCAACTTCCCCCCCTCTCGTATTTGCTACCCAGGGTATATATAATGCAACGAGTTTGTATCGTGTTGCAACCTGCAGTGTCTCCTTTTTGCTACATCTCCTCCTGCTGAGTATGTGCGTACTGCCACCGTGTCTCGTTGCACACTGTCGTTATCGCATTGATGAAGCACTGTTCACTAGATAGGTTTGCCTATGGGAGGGCAGGGGGGGTGATCGTGTTCCGAATGGACGAAATAACGCAAGTCGTCATGCGTGGATGCGTCTCATTCACGGAGCCAAAATTGGGCTCATTGATTGCCAGGCCGGTCGTTCTTGGGCCCCCGGCGCGCCTCACTGCCTGCGATGCCGTCGCGTGGTTTGTGCGGGCACACCCAGCTGAGCTCTCCGCTAACGAACCTGAATCGGGTGGTGGGGGCGATGACAGGCGGTCCGACCGCAATGTGTCAAGAGTATAGACACACAATCTATGATGGTATTGGAGGTGGCGTCGGCCAGTGGAAGGAAGGTCCGAGCATCGCCTACTGGTTGGCAAAGGAGAGGGGCCATCGGGTCGGACGTTCATTGTTTATCAAGGAAAGGTCGGGTTTTGGGGCGAAGAGTAGAGCTCCTCGAGTTTGGAGCCCTAGAATTATTATTTGACTTTGTCATGGCGCGCCATGGTGTTTGTTCGCCATCGGTTGCCATGGCGCGCCGTGGCATTGACAGGTCAATTGCCACGGCACGTGTTGGACCCCGTGGCACGTCGTGGCCACCCCACGCACTTCCATGGTGCTTCACGGCAATACCATGGGAGTGCCATGGATATCCACATGTCAATGCCATTGGGTTTCACAGCACGTTGTTTCATGGCATGCCGCGAGAAACAGCCATGGCATACACCATGGTATTGCCGTGTGATACCGTGGCATTGCCATGGGATAGACGGGCAATCACATGGTGCCATGGAACGGTCCATGGTAAATTGCATGGTAAAGCCATGGCAATGCTATGGCCCTGGCAAGCACTGCTGCCATGGCACATCCATGACGTATGCATGGTGTCGCCAGGGATGGGTTACCATGGCACTGCCATGACAGCCCTTGGCATTGCCGTGGCAGACCACACGCCATTGCCATGACCATGTCATGACAGTCAATGGCAAGACCACCGTAACCCCACGGATGCACGTGATTTTTCTTTTTTTAATTTCAGTGTCCGCGGGTGATGCCGCGGCATGTCACGACACGCCGCTACATGCCACGGGACCGTGCTGAAACATGCCGCGGCACGGTGGCGCCGCCGCAACAAGTGCCACGGTTCCGCCCGCGGATATTGCCGTGTGGTTATTCCCATGGCATGCCACGGCAAGCCCCGTGGCTGTCCACGTACCGCCACGGTCACCATCGCGGCAACCACCACAGCAAAGGTAACCCACGGCAATGCGATGCATGCGCATGGCATTGCCACGACAGCCCATGGCAATGCCACGCCATGGCAATGTCATGATGGCCCATGGTATTAATAGTGCGATGGCATACCATGGAGGTTCATGGCAATGCCATGACGTGACATGGAGAACAATCGCAATGCCTTTTGGCGTGCCATGGGGGGTCCATGGCAATGCAATTGCATGCCATGAAGGTTCATGGGAATGCCATGGCATGCCATGAAGATTTATGGGAAGGCCATGGCAATGCCTTTGCCCTATGGAACGCCATGACAGACCGATGGCATGTCATTAAAAATTTCAGCTAGAATGATGAAGGTTCATGGGCCTCCTCCGTAGTTGTCATATAGGCTCATGGTGATAATAGCATGACCCCCCCCCCCCCCCCGTGATGCCACGGTACCCCATAGCAATACCTTGTCATAAGTGAACAGCGTACATCATTAATGAGCCAAATATTCAATCATGCCAATGCCATAGCATCGCCATACCATTGTCATGGGAGTGTTGCCATGACGTTTTGCGATGGCAACGCCTTGGCAATGTCATGACAATGCCATTGTGGCCCATGGCAATGCTATTCGAAAGCCAGATAACGTAGATCCACACAAACATATACCTGAGCCCGAACGTACTCCGTACATATGTACATATACGAGCTCCTGGCTCCGTTGTGTCCTGCTGTTTGTGAGCCCTCCGTGCTGTTATGTATATGACGTACCTGGTGGGTGAAAGACTGCTTGCTGCTCGGTTTGCTGCTGCCGTTGCCGCTGCTGCTGATGTTGCTGGCACGCCCTCTGCGGCGCGCCCCTGAAGAGGCGGAACGGGCGGTTGTGCCCCCGGCCCCCTCCTGGCCAGTAGCGGGTGCGGGCGAACCATCCTTCTTGTTGCGAGCGTGTGGCGTTTCGGGCCTTCTAGAAGTCTCCGAACGGGGCTCGGCCTTCACAGGCAGGTACAAGTTTGCATGCATCGCCATTATTACGTAAGTCTCTCAGTACAGTAGGGGTCCCCCAATGTATATATGCCAGAGCAATATAACCGGCTTATAGAGGGAAGCCGCCTTATTCATTTCAGGTTATGAGTGCGATTCCCCAGTCGCGCCAAGAGATTTTGACCGCCTTATATCGGGATTAGACTCATCCCACGGTAGGGGCGCAGCAGATTTTCCTGAGCTCCTCACATGACGAGCTCAATATCTCACCCGAAACATGACTTCAGGAACATTCGTTCGCGCAACCCGACCAAACCTTCCAATGAGGTAGTCCAAAAACAAATATACCAGTAAAATATTAACAGTATCCGGTAGTTACTCACGTAAGGAGCTCAACCGGTCAGAAAAGTTGGAGCCAAAAAGTGGTACCCCTACCGTGGGATTGCTCGATACCGCCTTACTACTCAGACCGCCTTGGTGGGGGACCCCCACTGTACAAACAAGGCGCTTCGCTCCGCGGGTGGCTTTCACCGCTCACTACGCTCGCTCGCTCACAAAAAAAGAAAGAAGGGAATATGACACACACACAAAAAAAAATGCGAATTATTCGGACAGAGAGGTCCACAGTTTTAGGCGTGTAAACTGACGGCTTTTTCAAATGCAAAAAAATGTCAAGAAAGAGCTCAAATGCTTTGAAAAAAAAACAGTTTTTTTTATCGAAGCCGGCAGGGCAGAGATTTCGATTTATACCTCTGTGCTCTCGTTTTTGATAACAGAACGAGCTGTACTACTGTGAATGCTTGGAGCTCTTCGAGTGAGGGGCCTTAGCCACACCATTAATAGGTAGGGTGCTGACTCGTACATGCCCTGCCCTTGACGCATGCTACGATAGAGGTGCACCCTGATTTTTCTGAGCTCCTAACCTGAGGAGCTCCATACGTCGCCGAAAACTAGGTTTTGGAGGAAAATAAAAGTGCTACGATCCGATGAAAAATGCCATGGCCTGAGTCTAGTATGAAAGATATTACTACACAAATATTAAAGTCAGACGAGTTTGGGTTTAGGAGCCTGATCACTCGGAAAACGTTTCCACCTAGAAGCGCTACCCCTATCATATCACGCCTCCCTTTATCGTATAGCACGGGTCTGTAGAGACGCGTGGATACGACAGAGTGTCAGTTTTTTGGCTGAAACGTTTTCTGAATGACCGGGGGGGGGGGGCTCCTTAACATATTCAGAACTGAAAAAAATGTCCCACACTAATTCCAAGTAGTTTGTCCCCAAATTCGTGGGACCAGTTCTTAAGGGGTTAACATATTCAGAACTGAAAAACTTATCCCACACTAATGCCAAGTAGTTTGTCCCTAAAAACGGGCGACCGGTTCTTGAGGGGTTTAACCCAAAATCGACGGATTTTCATTCTTCTTGTATGAAACTTCGAAATTTGTGTGCAATAGGTTTCGTTGTGTGTCTATATAGTTAGGCCATTTGGGACTGTTGATCGGGTATGTACCACTTTTGGTTTCCTCCGACAACAGTTATTTTACATAGTATTAGGCGCATGCTACTATAGAGGTGCACCTTACATAGTATTAGACGCATGCTACTATAGAGGTGCACCATGTTTTTTTCGGAGGGTGTTTTTTCGCTTGAGGAGCTCTATACCCCACCCAAAAAACTGATTATCGGACAAAAATAAACGTATTACCGGATGAAAAGTATCATGGCCTAACGATCCAACACAAAAAATATTGCAACCCAAAAATGGAATTCCGACTGTTTTGGGTTGAGGAGCCAAACGATCTTACAGAAACGTGTTCAGCCAAAAGTGCTATACCTCTATCGTAGCACGCGTCATTTACTGTAGTAATAGTACAGAGTTCCTCGAGTAAGGAGCTCATAAAAAAACATGATGCCAGCATCTCTATCGTAGCATGCGTCCACCCACCCTGAGTGGCCTAAACGACGCATGCTGCGGTAGAGGTGCACCGTGTTTTTTTCGAGGGGGGGGGGGGGTCACTTGAGGAAGCTCTACACGTCACCAAAAACGTGTTTTGGGAGAAAATAACATTGAATTGGTGTACCCGATGAAATGCCATGCATGGCCCATGTACACAACGCACAATAACGCATCACATACGACGAAATTCCGGCGATTTTGTTTGGGTTAAGGAGCCCCCTCCTTCCGAAAACAATCCAGCCAAAAAGTGCTACGAGTAGCTTTATCGTAGCATGCCTCTGAACGCGGTGATACCTCGTAGGGAAAAAATAGGGGTAGCCCCCCTACCGCGGCACTACGTAGTCTACCCTGGTTTGGTTAGGGAAAGTCGATCGGAGAAGAAAACGGTTTTCAAATGAGAGGCACCCCGCCCAGTGGTATATATATATACCCACTACCCACTCGAGGGGGGGGGGGGGTGTACTCAATATTAATGCATGGCCGTAGTCGTATGGCCATAGACCCCCGCATCCCTACCATGCCGGAACGGAGCATATATATCCGGTTTTCGCCGACCAGGCAGACATTGCTAGCGGCGGGGGGGGGGGGGGTAGATGCCTTTGTCTGTCGGTACTCACAAAGGCGTCGTCATCGGTGTCGACGCCTGACTCGGACTCGGTCTCCTCTTCCACCGGAGGCATGAAAACCGAGCGTTCGCCGCTGGCCTTCCTGGCTCTCTTCCCCTTTCCTGGTCGTTTCGTGGAGATGAACGAAAACGAAGATGCACATGTGTGTAAAAAACGTGTTCCTACGATGCCGGTCTTGTTCGTTATATACTTATCATTTCGCGTCGCCCGTAATTACTCCGGCCAGTCTCTGCCCCCGTCAAATAATGTGTGTTCTTCTGTTTGTTGATCAGCCTCTGAAGCATGGTACGATAGAGGTTGCCTCATGTTTTTTTATGAGCTCTTCTCACTTGAGGAGCTCCGTACAAAAAGTAAGGGCCCGAATTAACGAGTATAAAATAAATTCAATTTGGAAAATATAAAATTCAAATTCGCTTTTCATTGGTCAACACACGCACCAGCACCAAATATTATGCCCCAAGATCCGAATCTTTGGTGCTGGTGCGTGTGTTGACCAAGTAAAAGCGGATTTGAATATATTTTTTTCCAAATTGTTTTTTTCTTCTTCGTTAAAACGGGCCCTAAGTAAAAAATAGGTCTTGGAGGAAATTGAAACTACTACCCGATGAACAGCCCCATGACCTGAGTCTACTCGTAAAAATATTGCAACACAAGAATGAAACTTCCGACGGTTTTGGGTTAGCCCCTTAAGAACTGGCCCCTGACGAATTTGGGGACAAACTACTTGGAATTAGTGTGGGACATTTTTTTTTTGTTCTGAATGGGTTAAGGAGCCCGATCGTTCAGAAACCGTTTCAGCCAAAGAGCGCTAGCTTTATCGTGTCACTAGCGAGTCCTCTTTCATTCAATGTATGTCCAGCCTCCTACGTATCGCTTCATAACTACTTCCTTCACTGTGGCCCTATCGCGGAAGGGGCAGGGGAGTTGGTGAGAGGAAGGGAGGGGGACGGGAGAAGGGGGGAGGGGTGCACTCATGTCGTGCACGGCCGTAGTCATATGACCATAGACCCTCGCATCCCTACAATGCCGGGACGGAGCACGTTGGGTTTTCACCAACCAGGCAGACATTGCTTGCACCAAGCGCGAAGCGCCGTGAGGTATTGGGCGAGTCGCATGGAGGGTGAGCTGCATCCTGCTAAGAACCGCCTCTGAGGCGGACTTGCATATGGACGACAGCTTCAATGAGTTAATTTAATTTCTGGTGTGGCCACTTCCGGAGACAGCAATGGGTTTTACTATGTAACTGCCTCGCGGATGCCTTACCATATTAACACTACGTGATACGACCATTCCCCTTGTGCGGAGCAAAGGTTCTCCACCCCGCACAAATGATCTACTCGACCGCCAGCTTTGGTGACCGCCAAAAAAAAAAAAAAAAACGCGCTTACCGGGGGGGGGGGGGGGGGGGGGGTCATTTGAAGAGCTCTACACGTCACCAAAAACGTGTTTTGGGAGAAAATAACATTGAATTGGTGTACCCGATGAAATGCCATGCATGGCCCATGTGCACAACGAACAATAACGCATCACATACGACGAAATTCCGGCGATTTTGTTGGGGTTAAGGAGCCCCCTCCTTCCGAAAACAATCCAGCCAAAAAGTGCTACGAGCAGCTTTATCGTAGCATGCCTCTGAACGCGGTGATACCTCGTAGGGAAAAAATAGGGGTAGCCCCCCTACCGCGGCACTACGTAGTCTACCCTGGTTTGGTTAGGGAAAGTCGATCGGAGAAGAAAACGGTTTTCAAATGAGAGGCACCCCGCCCAGTGGTATATATATATACCCACTACCCACTCGAGGGGGGGGGGGGGGGGAAGCCCTTTTTTTTGGGGTACCCCAAAAAAAAGGGCTTCCCCCCCCCCCCCCCAGGGGTATATATATATCCCCCCTCCCCCCCCGGGGGGGGGGGGGGGGGGGGGGGGGGGGGTAGATGCCTTTGTCTGTCGGTACTCACAAAGGCGTCGTCATCGGTGTCGACGCCTGACTCGGACTCGGTCTCCTCTTCCACCGGAGGCATGAAAACCGAGCGTTCGCCGCTGGCCTTCCTGGCTCTCTTCCCCTTTCCTGGTCGTTTCGTGGAGATGAACGAAAACGAAGATGCACATGTGTGTAAAAAACGTGTTCCTACGATGCCGGTCTTGTTCGTTATATACTTATCATTTCGCGTCGCCCGTAATTACTCCGGCCAGTCTCTGCCCCCGTCAAATAATGTGTGTTCTTCTGTTTGTTGCTCAGCCTCTGAAGCATGGTACGATAGAGGTTGCCTCATGTTTTTTTATGAGCTCTTCTCACTTGAGGAGCTCCGTACAAACAGTAAGGGCCCGAATTAACGAGTATAAAATAAATTCAATTTGGAAAATATAAAATTCAAATTCGCTTTTCATTGGTCAACACACGCACCAGCACCAAATATTATGCCCCAAGATCCGAATCTTTGGTGCTGGTGCGTGTGTTGACCAAGTAAAAGCGGATTTGAATATATTTTTTTCCAAATTGATTTTTTTTCTTCTTCGTTAAAACGGGCCTTAAGTAAAAAATAGGTCTTGGAGGAAATTGAAACTACTACCCGATGAACAGCCCCATGACCTGAGTCTACTCGTAAAAATATTGCAACACAAGAATGAAACTTCCGACGGTTTTGGGTTAGCCCCTTAAGAACTGGCCCCTGACGAATTTGGGGACAAACTACTTGGAATTAGTGTGGGACATTTTTTTTTTAGTTCTGAATGGGTTAAGGAGCCCGATCGTTCAGAAACCGTTTCAGCCAAAGAGCGCTAGCTTTATCGTGTCACTAGCGAGTCCTCTTTCATTCAATGTATGTCCAGCCTCCTACGTATCGCTTCATAACTACTTCCTTCACTGTGGCCCTATCGCGGAAGGGGCAGGGGAGTTGGTGAGAGGAAGGGAGGGGGACGGGAGAAGGGGGGAGGGGTGCACTCATGTCGTGCACGGCCGTAGTCATATGACCATTGACCCTCGCATCCCTACAATGCCGGGACGGAGCACGTTGGGTTTTCACCAACCAGGCAGACATTGCTTGCACCAAGCGCGAAGCGCCGTGAGGTATTGGGCGAGTCGCATGGAGGGTGAGCTGCATCCTGCTAAGAACCGCCTCTGAGGCGGACTTGCATATGGACGACAGCTTCAATGAGTTACTTTAATTTATGGTGGGGGCAGGGGGGGGCGCTTGTTCCCTAGTTCGGTTTATACTCGATATACTAGGCATGATTTTCGAGTGGAAGCATGTAGTAGCTTCCATCGAAGCGCGCATTACGTCCATGTGGAACTACATGGAAGCTTCCAGCTTCACTACGTACTTCCCATGGAAGCACTTGGACGCTTACATGGGAGTACATGGGTATACACTTCTTGGTAGCTGACGTTGTTCGATATTTCTTTGTTGCCTCGGGGTCGATAATAGGAGTGACACGGGAGTGGGGGGGGGGGGGGAGAAGGGCAAGGGGGGGGGGGGGGGGGGGGGGGGGGGGGGGGGGGGCTGACACAGACAATATACGTATAGTTTATCGATCCGGAGCATTGTTTCAACGAGTTCGGGGGGGGGGGTGTACTCATGTCATCCATGGCCGTAGTCGTATGACCATAGACCCTCGTGTCCCTACAATGCCGGGACGGAGCATGTCGGGTTCTCATCAACCAGGGGGGGGGGGTACTCATCATGCCGTGCACGGCCGTAGTCGTGGGGTTCGCCAGATTAAGCCATAAGAGACAAGGACGGGCAATCGACCAGGCATTTTGGCTGTAAGCCGTGCGCTCAGCAAAAGCCTCGATAAATACACCTCGGGGAAATATAAATGAAGCGACCCGCCGACTGGTGCGACGGAAGGGGGGGGGGCGTACTCATTAGCCGCATGTCGTGCATGGCCGTAGTCGTATGACAATGGACCCTCGCATCCTTACAATGCACCCTCACATCCCTACAATGCCGGGACGGAGCACGTTGGGTTTTCACCAACCATGCAGACATTGCTTTTGCGCCAAGCGCGAAGCGCCGTGAGGTGTTGGGCGAGTTGGATCAAAGGTGAGCTGTATCCTACACTATAAGAACCGCTTGTGAGGTGATAGGGAGAGGGGCTTTCCCTCTATAGACTGCCGCTACGATAGGGGGGGTACCCACATTTTCACTAACGGGTTTTTGCCACTCGGACGAGTGGCTTCGAATCTAACTGAAAATTGGACCTAAACATAGTTTGTTGGCGTTGCGTAACAAAACCTCCAATGGCGGTGCATATAGAACAACAACAAAAAACAAAAAAGGTAATACGAGTACAACGCAGTAAAGCAGTGACTGGGCCGAGTGGCTCTGTGCAGGTGAAAAACAAGCACCTATGCATGATCCCCCTACCGTAGCACCAGTCTATATATTTACCGTGCTTTAGAACACTTGAGCGAGTGGCCTCTGTACCTTGCTCGAATTTAGACCTGGGAACATTTTGGCGGCGCAGCAGCGTCACAAATAGGTCCATGGCGGTGCTTACCGCGAACTTTTTAAAAGCACAAAAACTAAACCCTGCAAAGAACCAGGGTAGTCACAGTCACTTGGCCGAGGGGCTCTGAGCGGCTGAAAAACAAGGACCAACCCCACCCCCCCCCCCCCCCCTTAAAAGTGGTTCTTAGTAGGATGCAGCTCACCCTTCATGCGACTCGCCGAACCCCTCACGGCGCTTCGCGCTTGGTGCTAGCAATGCCTGCCTGGTAACGGTGAAAACCCGACATGCTCCGTCCCGGCATTGTATGGATGTGAGGGTCTATTGCCATACGACTATGGCCATGCATGAATATCGGGTACACCCCCACCACCACCACCACCACCGCGTAGCCGTTGCCCCCCCCAATAGCCTGCCTACCCGAGTCAAAAACCAATCATAATATATATCTGGTATGTGGTTGTAAGGGGGACTCCATGCACTATATATGTATGTAGGGGCGTCCCTAGGAGTGCCGCCCCTAGGCACAGTGAAGCAATTAAAACTTTTGGCAAGAAGTGTTGAGGGGAGCACATTCGAGTCGCGGTGTGTTTCGCTCGCTGTGACGCTGTGTACCGACCCCTCCGCCCCCATGGCGGAGAGCCAATGGCGGAGGAGGTCACACGAAAGACCGAGACTGCACGCACGTAATGGAGGAAGACATGTGCAGTATCGGTCCTTTCTTAACGTTAGGCTATTATCCTTATTTTGGCGTGGCGAGAAGGGGTTAGAGTTTTTACATACTGCTTCTACTAATACTACTGTTGAGGTACACGCGGGGTACCACATCACAGTTTCCTATACTCGTAGCCGGTGAGCTTCTAGGCTACACCCATACCTTTTTTATTGTTCATATGCTTTCATGTTTTGTTTTAGGCTAGATTTCTTACATATGTTTTCTCACGAGAGGGTTGACACTGTACGGTAAGGTAATTAAAATGCACCGCACCGCAACGCTCACCAAACAACGGGACACTCATGTTACTGAATACCCACCCCACATCCAAACTCATGAGTTACGCTGCCTACCGTCTCCTAACAAACACGATTGCGTAATACACTATTCCACCCCCCCCCACTTATTGTTGCGCGTGTGGATTGCAGCATTTATTTTTAAAAGGTCTTGAGAATGTTCCATCGTTCAAACAGAGAGTATATTTTTATATTTAAAAAAAAAACAGGTGTGAGATCGAGGATTTTGTCGAAACTCGTATTTGCAAGCTGAGCGTGATACTTCGCTTCGATCGCGCGTACTTATGGGTTTTTTATGTCCTCATGCAGGATGTACATCTTGCACCTGAGGAGAGCAAAATGTGTTCAGTAGTGTGTCAACCGCGGAAGAAGTAAGACATACCCGCGCTGATGATGTCTCTGGCACTCGTCAGACGAAGGCTCTTCTTCGAGGAGGTGGCTTCTCCCTCTGCCGTCGGAGAGAAAGATACCTCGTCGGCATCTGTGGCGGGGGAGAGGGCCCACGAGTGCCCCACCCCCTGCTCTGCTTCCCTCTCGTCGTCGCTGCTGAGATAGCACCTGCCAAACATTAATGCGCGCTCGAGATCAATTTTGGGCGCAAAAAACAAACACAAAAAACAAAGCAGCATTTCCCATCAACCAGCGAAACTACCAGGTATATCGTAGTTCCGATCCAGGGCGGCCACGGTCGGGGGATCCCGCATGCAGGGTATTTTACTTTTCAGCCGCTCAGAGCCACTCGGAACGCGTGCTACGATCGATGTGCCACTTTTTGGGGCGAAACATTTTCGGGAATGACGGGGGCATGAAAGACCGACGAAATTGGGTTAAGGAGCCCCCCCCCCCGTCATTCAGCAAAACACAAATCAGCCAAAAAGTGCTACCTCTCTATCGTAGCACGCGTCTCCCTCTTCAACCCATTCAGAGCTGGAAAAAAAAACAGCACACATTAATTCCGAGTATTTTGTCCCCAAATACGTGGGACGAGCTCTTAAGGGCCCATCTTAACGAAGACAGCAAAAATTCAATTTGGAAAAAATAAAATTCAAATTCGCTTTTCATTGGTCAACACACGCACCAGCATCAAAGATTAGGATCTTGGGGGGTGCTGGTGCGTGTGTTGACCAATGAAAAGCGATTTTTTTATTTTTATTTTTCCAAATTGAATTTATTTTATACTCGTTAATATGGGCCCTAAGGGGCGCCCCTTCGGTCATGATGAAACACGAGTCTTCCATCGTTGAAAAAAAATATATATTTTTTCGTTTTTTTTACAGCAGCAATACTCTTTCTGGTATAATAACACCATATCAGTACTCCTTACGGAAAACGGCATAGCTCCAGTTCTAATGCTCAATATTTCGCCCAAAGAGTAGTTGCAAAGAGCTTAGACCATGGTAAACATTTGTGTCTCGGGAGGCATATCGATCAAACGCCTTGGTCGTCACGAAAAGTCCCTCTAAAGATGCACTTTTCGTTTCGCCTTGGTCGTCACGAAAAGATGCACTTTTCGTTTAACGAAAAGTGCATCTTTAGAGGCACTTTTCGTGACGACCAAGGCGTCTGACTGGAGCTATGCCGTTTTCCTTAAGGAGTACTGATATGGTGTTATTATACCAGAAATAGTATTGCTGCTGTAAAAAAAACGAAAATATATATATTTTTCAACGATGGAAGACTCGTGTTTCATCATGACCGAAGGGGCCCCTTAAGGGGTTAACTAAGAATCGTCGGAATTCCATTTTTGTGTTTGCCAATTTTTCCCGTTGTTTCGTTAGGCCATAGGATTGTCCATCGGGTACATATAATAGCGCTTTTTGTTTTCCTCCAAAATCGTTTTTTTGACTTTTGCGATTAGTACAGAGCTCCTAGAGCAAGGAGCCTCAGAAAAATATGGTGCAAAACGCATGTGTTTGTGCCGTCATCGAAAATGCGTCGCACTTCAGTTGGGGGAGGCACATTGTTGGCAGTTTTCATCGCGACTTTCGTGGCAGTGCCCACGGAAAATTCATGGAACAGCCGGCGGAGCTTTCGCGGTATTGCATTGCACGGTCATGGCGCGCACCCATGGCGCACTGCATGGGAGCCCATGGCTTTTTCATGGACTTTCACGGACTTTCACTCTAACTTTCATGGGCTTTCATGGCACTGCCATGGGCTTTCGCGACGCCGGCTGCCATGGCAGTGCCATGAAATCTCCCCACCACACTGCCCTGGTACTGACGTTGCCGTGCTATGGCACGCAATGGCGCTGTCATGGAAATCCCACGGCAATACCATAGCACTACCATGCAACTACGCCGTGGCAGTGCCATAGAACCCTCTATGGCATTGACACGGCAGTACCATGGGACTTGGACTTCCCATGCACGATCATGGGACGAGTGATCCGACAGAAGTAACACGTTTTGGCTGGATTTTTTCTGAAGGGTCGGGCTCCTTAACCCAAACTGGTCGGATTTCATTCTTGTGTTGAACCATTTTTCGTTGTTTACTTTTTAGGCCATGGGATTGGTTATTGGGTAGCACTTTTATTTTCCTCGAAAAATCATTTTCGGTGAGGTTGGTGAGGTATGGAGCTCCTTAAGTGACCACCCTCAGAAAAAAACACGGTGCACCTCTACCGTAGCATGCGTCAAAGGTGGAGTTTCAGCCCTACGGAGGACCTCCCATAAGACAGTTCCATGGCAATGTCATGGCTGTCATGCGCTTTAATGGCCTGGCCATGACAGAGATTCCCCCTGCGGAGTCGCGCATCCTCTACCTCGCCTAGCGATTGACTGGCTCTCATCGCGTACGTAAGTAGCTGGTTGAGCACGCGTGGTGTTCTGGTGTGGTGCACATGTATGCATGCATGTGTGTGCGTAAAACATACCAGATTTACCTCATGAGAGTGCCATGGAAGTGCCATGAAGGCCCATGAAAGTCCATGGCAGAGCCATGGCCCTGTTGTTAAGGCCCACGGCACCCACTACATTGCCTTGGAGCTGTACCAGATGGCAGCTGCAGCTCCCATTGTGCTGAAACTATCCCATATCAGTGCCATGGAAAGTCCCATGGCAATACCATTGCAGTCGGTGCCGTGAAGGCCGACGATAGTGCTACGAAAGCCCGTGAAAGTTCACGAAGGTCCGTGCAAGTCAGTCCATGAAATGCCATGGGCTCCCATGGCAGTGCGGCATGGATATGCCATGACGGCAGTGCAACGAAATACCGTGAAAGTCCATGGCAGTTCCATGAATTGCCGTGGGCACTGCCATGAAAGCCCTTTAAAAGGCCAATAATATACATCCCCATGGCTTTTCACGGAATTCCAATGGCACAGCTATAGCGCACTGCCATGGAAGCCCATGGCACTTTGTGGAGTTTCACGGGCTTTCACCGCATTTCATTCGCTTTCATGGCACTGCGATGGGCTTTCATGGCATCGACTGCCATGGCAGCGCCATGAAAGCTCCCATGACACTGACATAGCGCTATCATGGAAATATCATGGCATATCCATAGCATCCCCGATGGCACTACCATGAAACTTCTATCGTAGTGCTGTGGGACTTTCGACGGAACTGACAAGCCAGCACCAGCCCCATGGCAATGCCATGGGGCAGCTTCAGCGCCATGATACCTGCCGTAGGGCAGTTCTACCGCAATGACATGGCCGACATGGGCTTTAAATAGCATGACCATAGCAGACATCACCCCCGCGAAGGGTGTACAATAATGGCCTTTTTCCTGGCATTTCATGGCAGTGCCCGTGCCAGTTCATGGAGCTTGTGCCAGGTGATTTCGCGGTGCTTCATTGCACTCTCATGGCATATAGCCATAGCTCATCGCCATCTGGGAGCCCATGGCATTTCGTGGACTTTCACCGGTGTCCACGAACTTCCATGGGCTGTCATGGCCCTGCCATGGGCTTTCACGGCACCGACTGCCATGGCAGTGCCATTGCCGTGCAGTGGCACTGTCAGGAGAATCCCATGGCATCCGCATGGTACTGCTATGAAATTATCATGACAGTGCCAACGAAGGCGCCTTCCATGCAACTGACATGTCAGCCATGGGACAGTTCCAGCGCCATGGGACAGTTCCAGCGCCATGGAACCTGCCATAGGATAGTTCCATGGCAATGCCATGGCTGCAATGGGCTTCAATAGTGTGGCTATGGCTCTTCCATCGGCTTTCATGGCACTTCCATGGCACTTTCATGCCATTGCCACGGGACTACCATGGCTCATATGGTAAGCCCGTATCACTGCCATGAAAGCCCATGGCAGTGCCATGGCAGGCATTGGGAGATCATCAGAGCCTGTGGCAAGCCCATGACAGTGTCATGAAAGCTCATAGCCGTCCAAGGGCAGTGTCAGGGCATGGCAGTGTCATTGCGCTGCCATGGTATTGTAGGCCTCACCACGAAATTCCATAGCAGTTGGTGTAAAGGGTGCAATGTGGCAATCGAGCCACGGCAGTCCATGGAAGTTCATAAAAAAATCATAGCAGTTCATACTTGTGGCGTGCCAAGCCAGCTGCCATGGGCTTTCACAGCACGGTGTCGCAAATGGCAGTTCCATGGCAATGCTATAGGAATACCTGTGGCAGTACCATGTCAGAAGCGTGGCGGTGCCATGGTGGTGCTATGGCATTGCCATATAGGCCGATGGCAGTAGTGACATGGCGCTTCCATGGAAGACGGAGAAAATGTGCATCATTGCGGCAGACTCAAGCTTCGCTCGCCATTCAAGCAGAAATGGACGTTAGACATGGTGGTGCTGGTGGTGAAAAGATACCAACACGATACAACGGATGATGCGATGCGACCACCGCTACTCGTGCTCTGCGGCTCTCCTCTCCGCGGTATGGACTGCCGCCGACTGGCTTATATCAATTAATATGGACAACTATGTTATCCTCCAGCTAAACGTGTGTGTGATGCGTGTGTGTTATACATGTACCTGGTACATACCAGGAAGGACTTGGTGGATCAAACTTACTTCGTACCAGTAACACCTACATCGAATAGAACAAAAACGTAGTAAACAGACAATATGAATCTGGTGCAAGCTGGGTTTCTTATCTGAGAACGGGTGCGTCCTACACTACAGGAACTTCAGCATAACGACTCGGGAATTTCTTATGTTTCTGTCGATCTCAGTCTGCCTTTTCTTATAGTGCGCGTTTCCTTTGTTTTATGTTTACTTACAAATCGGTGTCCTGTAATACACTGCAGTTAGTTGCTGTGTGTCGTGCTCGAATTCCCTCGAGGACTTACTTGTCGTAAAACATCCTCCCCCCGTACGGCTTCATCTTGCGAAGGGTGGTCTTGGAGCTTCTTGTCTTTTGCAACGCGTCTCCTTTCAACGGGGTCGGTGAAGGATTGCCGCTGCTGCCACCCAAGGTTTGCCTGTGTCGTGGCGGGGTTCAAGATCCAATAATAAACTCAGGTAAATTGTTTTGCAAAATACCTTGTGTACTATTTAATACTTACTGCTGTACAGGGCTGTGAAGATGGCCCACAGCAAGTCACCGACTAGTTGTGAGTTGGCTATAGGCTCAGGCTAGGTATTGCGGGTAGTACGTGCGTGTGGAAAATTGCGGAGTTTCGCGTCTTTGCATCTGGCAGGCCAGCGCATTCGCGATTCGACAAGTGCTTTATATCGATTAATATTGGGAAGTCAGTTACTCGCCTTACTCTGCCACCCAATGACTCCTGTACCAGGTAATTACTATCGGTGAAGCCGTGAAGCGTGAAGTCGTGAAGTATACAGGAGACTTCCAGCCCTATACAATGTGTATACGGAATAGTGGGGTCTATAGAAGGCGGTATAGTGCATCGAGATTTTGGCCGCCATAATTCGAGTGGCCGCCTTATTCATTCCATCATGTGCGAGCAAGTGTGCGGTCTCATGATGGCCGATTTTGACCGCCTTATATCGAGCGGCCGCCTCATTCATACTGCTTTGTACAGGCCCCACTACTGTACGTATATACTGATATTACGTGGCAAATAAGCCATTCAGGAGCGGCCGTACTAAAGTTGGCACGGCACACATTATTTCTCAACAAGAACTCTAACATGGGCCTGGCTACGTAGAGGTCCGGTATTGCTGTACGTACTGATTGTTGAATGATGCATCCCTATGCGTAGAGTGGGCGCCCGCTTATGGGGAAAATCTACTTGGAAATAGACTGGACTGTTTATTTCGGTAGGACAAAAGGGCAAACGGCGTGCTTGTCCGTGCGCCATTCATATAGCCATCCTCGGCAAGCACCGGATGTGCCGTCGTTTGTCGGCTGGTGGTGCAGGCTGGAAAACGATCGACACTCGGCAACAACAGCCGCAGCAGCAAATCGGTTTCATAGTTGCTATCTATCGCACAGCAGTTTACCAGATTACAGCTTTGCAAGGGGTGGAAATGCTAATGCTTGCTGTGCAGCCTGCAAATTTCAAATGTTCATCTTCAACACTGACTATCGCGTACTGTAGGTACATATATACCAGGGCACGAAGTACAGCGGTACGAACTGAAGGCGGATTCGAATGTAGCGAACTCACAGAGCACATCTCTTGACTTCGAGAGACGTCCAACGCTTCGGGGGAGGCGGCGTCGTGGGCAACGGGACCTTCTTGCTTCCGCTCCTCCTTCCCTTGCTCTTGTTTTTGTTGTTGAGGTGATCTTGTGCAGACCGGCGGTAGGTCTTGCTGGTGTTACTTTTTCGACGAGTAGCCGTTGGAGAGAAGAGGAAAGGGCTCTTGTGTTCGCCGAATGCACTGGCTTCGTCATCCATGATTATGGCGGTTGCGCCTCTCTCTCCGCGTTCCACGGCAAGCAGCAGAAGTGCAGCAGCAGCGGCAGCAGCAGCACAGCACTAGTGGCAGCAGCGGCAGCGGCGGTAGTAGTAGCAGGCTCGAACGAACACGGCGAGCGTATCTTCTACTCCCTGCTGTGGCGATGAACAAGCGATACAAAATCTGAGAGAGGTCGTTAGAGAGCTCCATAGATAAAGATGCGTATTTTTACTTTGTCCAAAATTTGAAATTGTGCTCGGGAGGAGGAGGTGGTGGCGCGTTCGTTCATGTGCCGCATGCGGCGTGGACGTGGGGGCGTATCAGCAATGCTTGCTTGTGGATCCGGGGCCTTTGCACCCCTGCCGTGGCTCGCAGTGTCGCTCACCTCCTCCTCTTCTTTCAAGCAACGAAGCAAGCGAGTTTGCGCACGTCGTGTCGAAAAATGGCTTCTTCCAAAGAGTTGTGCGTGTCATGTGTTCCCAGTTTTCGGCTCTTCATATTTCAAAAAGCTCCGAGACCCTCTTCATGTATTACGCACAAAAAAGTCGAACTCCACATGTTTCACATTTCGATTTCGAAATTTTGGTCGGCGAATTTGCTCGTATGATATGTACGAGTACTCGCACCACAAGGAGGGTACCTGGTGTGTACGGATACGTGTACGAGTATACGCCACGAGATCACCAGCCAGCCACGCCAGAGCAAGAGAGGCGAGAGAGCACCGCGCCCCGTGTTGTGTGTTTCAGGTACGTACGTGGGCACTGACCGGTCGCCCGCGGGTGGCGTAAGTGCGTGCAAGTATTATGTGGTTCGGTTGCCTCTAATTTAAAACTCTCCACGCGCGGTGCGATCGAGAGGTCTTGATGCCGAGACCCTGTGGAAACAGTACTTCAGCACTCGTACGTACATAGGGCAGCTCTCGCTAGGAACTCTCGCTGTGGACATTTGGAACTAGTAGTGCCGGTAACTTTGTCGTCGACAACTGCTGTGTACGCAGGAGGAAAAGGCATGGGAGAAATGTATCGGTTTCGTTCTGCGCTGCTGCTTGCGGTTGTGTTTGTTTTCTGCGGTTTGTGGTTGTTGTATTGGTTTTTGCGACGGCGCGGATCTGGGCTGCTGGCGGAGCTCCGGCGTCAGATTTTCTGGACAGTACGTAGTAATAATGGTCCCGCTAAAGAGCCGGTATGCGCCAGCCCACAATATCGGCACGATAACGGCAACCAGCACTACAGCAGTACCCCGCACACTGCCGCACTGGGAATCTCATCTGTGCCAGGCGATTTCACACAGGCACTATTATAGCGGGCAGCCGGCACTACTCAACCGGCACTATATAGAGGGGCCACTACTGCATTATGATATTATTATACTCGTACCTGGTATCGATGTAGGATCTCTGACTTCAACCAGCTCAAAAGGTGCCTCTTAGGCGACCGTGCGAATAATCAACTCGCTTCGCTCGCAATCTCAGTAGTAAGCAAACATGCTACTCGATGCGAGTGGGTGGATGAGTGTCGACGAGAGCGAAGGAAGAATACGACGAGGAGCTGACCCTTTCGTGCGATAGCATCCACACGCACCGAAAATCAGCAGTCCCCTGTTGTTGCAACGAGTGTATGTACCAACCGATACCCGAACACCGTTGTGTTACTGCAGTACAGTAGTCACTACTACAGTACTGTATAACAGTAGTGTGGAGGGGGAAAGAGGGGCCCCGCCGTGTGAGACCCATCAGGATTTTCTGATTGGTGGCGCTAAATGCAGCCCACAAATCATTTACGTTGGGGTTCGATACGCGTACAGTAGTTTGATATCTTCAGCATTGTTGATTGATTGATTGGTTTGTTTGATTGATCTCCGGTGAGTGAGCAGTGCTGATACCCTCTCGGCGGTGCATACACATCATTAGTATGTGTTGCAGCGAGCGGCTCGCCTCGTTGGGGGTACAGCATATTAGTACATGATTTATTGATGTGTCCCATATGATGTATCACATAATACGACGTACAACAAGTAAAGTGTGCCAGACACACACTACACACATGATGACTGATGTGGTGGTGGGGCGAATGGAAGCGTAGGGGCTCGGAAACCCGACGATTGATTGACTGTGAGCGTGAGCGAGGAGACAAGCTACTATTAGAGAAGGACGCTCGATCTCACTCAGGCGGCGGCGGGAAATTGAAACCCCCGCCAGTTGGTTATATTACCCCGTCCCCACTTCTGAGGGGCGGTGGTGTGTCCGAGACAATACTTTCATGTTCCGCACCCGTGTTCATCTGGAGAACAGCACTTCGCCGCGGAGAGGCCTGAATCGATTTGGTGTAATTTGGCGTGCAATGGCCCGGGGGCAGTCAGGGTATCCAGTAGCCAACGGCAGGATGAGACGCCGTTGGGACGGACGGACGGAAGGAAGGGCATACAGCAGCAGGCAAGCCTCTGGGGCGGAAGGGCAGGGAGCCTCTGGGACAGAAGGGCAGGGACACAGTTTGTTGCAAGATGCGCGTGATGGGGGGGGGGTGTACTCATGTCGGGGGGGCATGACCCAAAACATTGCAAAATATCTAAATCGTCTTCGTATGGCGGGGCAGAGCAACGGTCTTTCGAAGATATCATTCACAGTTTAAATATGCACGTTGTATATATTTCGTACAACAAGAGTAGTATAGACAAGGACAATCGAAGAAAAGTCCATGACCAACACCACGCTTTTTTCATTTTCGGCCCTACGGCGGGGGGGGGGGGGGTCAGCCACACTAACATCAAGTGATACGCTGGGTAGGGGATAGTTAATATATATATATATATCCCCTCCCTCACGATCGCCGTGCGATTTCTTTGGAATCCGGTAGCGCATACCAGGTATTATATTTCAGCCGGTTGAGGGCCGAATATTTCACGTCAGATTGAATCGGTGCTCGAAAACGAGAAATCAACCAGAGAGAAAGCACAAATGGGTGACTAACGACGATCGCAAAAAAAGACGATTATTACTGCATATCATCGGCCATGCGAATCAGCACCGACGGGCTGCTTTTTTTGCTGGTTCCGGGGAAGATGAAAATTTTTTTTGTCCGAGATGAATACTACTATGATAGATAGGGGTGCAACTATGTTTCCCGAGGCTCCTCACTTGAGGGGCTCCATAATACTTGGTATATCTCACACAAACACTACGAGTATAACCGACCCGTGCTATGATACGAGAGGTACGTATAGTACTTTTTGGCTAAAATGTACCTGGTATAGTTCAGGTATGACCTTAAGACATGCTCCCTCACCTGAGAGAACCTATGACACGCACCCGATAATGGTATATTTGGTGCGTGGGTTGCAGATGTCGACGGGCGACGCCCGGTCCAGCCATCGCACTATATTCTCACACCCGGTATCCCATTTGTGTTGCGATATGTTATTCGGTATGAACCTACTACTACTGTAGAAGTACGTCGTGGGATTGTTCATCGGGGGTTAAGCTCCCACCTACCGGAATATTATCCAAAAAACCAATTTCGGGTGGGTATGGAGGCATGGAGCTCTCCTCAAAGTGAGGAGCCCCTCAGAATGTTTTAGGTGCTACGTATACGTACCCCGATCGTAGCCCGCGCTAACCCTCTCTGACAAGAAACGAGAGTGAGGTCCGATGGACAATCCCATAGCCTACACACAAAGGAAGCATCCCACGGTAGTATGTACGTAGGGGTTTGCAGTTAGTTTTTGCCTTTTGAGGCAAATATTGTCTGACTGGAGTTGAGCTCCTCAAGCGAGCAAACTACCGGTTACATCATCATGGTACTTTTACTACGTAGCACATTTTAATCTTGGGGACTATTAATAGTGAATACGAATGAATGTGTTGGTCGCGGGTTGCGCGAACGAAATTGTTCGAAGTCATGTTTCGGGCGAGAGATGGATTGAGCTCCTCCTGTGAGGTGAGCTCGGAAAATAAGCCGCCACCCCTGCTCAGAAAATAAGCCGTCACCCCTATAATAAGGTGGCATTATAACCCTAGACGCGTGCTACGATAGAGGTAGTCCCTTTTGGCGGAAAAGGTTTCTGAATGGTCGCGGCCCTTAACCCAAAATCGTCGTTCTTTCGTTCTTGTCGTGAATGTGTTTAGACTCATCCCACGGTAGGGGCGCAGCAGATTTTCCTGAGCTCCTCACATGAAGAGCTCAATATCTCACCCGAAACATGACTTCAGGAACATTCGTTCGCGCAACCCGACCAAACCTTCCAATGAGGTAAGTCCAAAAACAAATATACCAGTAAAATATTAACAGTATCCGGTAGTTACTCGCGTAAGGAGCTCAACCGGTCAGAAAAGTTGGAGCCAAAAAGTGGTACCCCTACCGTGGGATTGCTCTCAATCCTACAGTTACAGTGGGCCCATGGGATTGTTCATGGGGTACGTAGCACTTTTATTTTCTTCCGCATAGTCAGCTTTTGCGTGAAGTATAGAGCTCCTCAGTCGACACCCTCCAAAACAACATGGTGCCTCTCTACCGTAGCATGCGTCCCTACTAGGTATAGAAGTGACGCATGCTGCGATATAGAGGTGCACCATGTTTTGTTCTGAGCTCCTCACTTAAAGAGCGTCATATCTCACCGAAACAAATGATTTTGGAGGGGAAAAAAAAAAGTGCTGCCGGATGGATGCGAAATCTCATGACCGAAGTATACTCTCAAACATTATTTAAGCCACGAACATGAAAGTCCGACGAATTTGGGCTAAGAAGCCCGATTTGTTCAGAAAACGATCCAGCCAAAAAGTGCTACCTCTACCGTAGCACGCGTCAAAGTATATCATTAAACAAAAGTTAAGGATATTCTAAAGCGATAACGACGCCTGCTACGATAGAGCTGTTGTAGCACTTTTTGGGTATATCATTAAACAAAAGTTAATGATATTCTAAAGCGATAACGACGCCTGCTACGATAGAGCTGTTGTAGCACTTTTTGGCTGAAATGTTTTCGGAATGACGGGGCTCCTTAACCCCAAATCGTCGGATTTTTTTTCGTTCTTGTGATATACAGTACTTTTCATTGAATACTTGGGCCGTGGGATTGCTGTGTTCATCGGGTGGCACTTTTTCGGTTTACTCCAAAATCAGTGTGTGTGTGACTTCTTTTTTATAGTATAAAGCTCCTCAAGTGAGGAGCACCTGATAAACAAATAGTTCGCCTCTATCGTAGCATGCGTCTAAGGAGTGCCTTGTGTCGGGTAGTCCCTCTATTAGCGTGTGTGACGATTGGCGTGTGTACTCGCGCGTAGCTGGTGTGTACGCTTAGGCCCGCTTGCCGATGACCGGTACAACCCTCGGCTGAGGGGCTTCGTCGGTCAGAAAAGCTCAAGCCAAAAAGTGCTATGCCCTCACCAAAGCACGCGCCCCGAAGTAGGTCTGAAGTACAGAATAGCTGGTATACAACGCGAGTGGGGTGTGTTCCGACACGTGTGCGCAGCACGATAGTACTGGCACTGGTGCGCGTGCTCATACCAGGGCATTGCTACAGTTTAATAAGGTGGGGGGGGGGTACTTCATTTTCATGCACGGCCGTAGTCGTATGACCATAGACCCTCGCATCCCTACAATGCCGGGACGGAGCATGTCGGGTTTTCACCGACCAGGCAGAGTAAGGTCGGGGGGGGAGGGTACTCATGTCGTGCACGGCCGTAGTCGTGTGACCATAGACCCTCGCATCCCTACAATGCCGGGACGGAGCACGTTGGGTTTTCACCAACCAGGCAGGCATTGCTTGCACCAAGCGCGAAGCGAAACGTGAGGTATAATAGGGCGAGAGTCGCATGGAGGGTGGGGGGGTTGATTGCCAACTATTTCATAACCCAGTAACTGAAATAATGTCACTGGGAATTTTGTCTAATTTGATGCGAGTCGACGAGGGAAGAAAAGGCTGAAGTATTCTCGCGATAAAAATGCAAGGCAAGAACCGTAGTGGGGGAGGAGGGAGAAGAGTCTACCTTGTGACCCCGGATCTGAGTTACGACCAGGGAGGAGAGAGAAAGGAAGGGCGAAGGTATTAAAGGGGATGGGGGGAAAAAAAATGAAAAAAAAGTAAAATCAGAAATTCGGCCAACCTCCTTGATGAACTCCTCGGCGATGTTCGCCATGTCCCAGTCGGTGGGAGCCTTGCAGATGCCCACCACAAAGGCCTCCAGGATGACCTTGCCGAGTGGAGAATGTGTCACCTGTGCGTGCGTGCATCATTGCATCATCACGTGGTACATAATATAAGTATAATGGTTTAAGGCCAAACCCTTGTTAAGGTCATCCGGTTTAAGGCCGCAGTGCATCATCACGTGGTACGTACATATGTACAGTGGTTTAAGGCAACACCCTATTTCAAGACCATCCGGTTTAAGGCCATAATCCATCATCACGTGGTACATACGTATGTATAGTGGTTTGAGGCCACACCCTTTTTAAGACCATCCGGTTTAAGGCCATAGTGCATCATCACGTGGTACGCATGTACAGTGGTTTGAGGCCACATTTTCACCGACCAGGCAGACATTGGGGGGGGGGGGGAAGTACTTCATTTCCTTGCGTGGCTGTATTCGTATGCCCATAGACCCTCGCATCCCTACAATGCCGGGGCGGAGCACGTTGGGTTTTCACCAACCAGGCAGGCATTGCTTGCACCAAGCGCGAAGCGAAACGTGAGGTATAATAGGGCGAGAGTCGCATGGAGGGTGGGGGGGTTGATTGCCAACTATTTCATAACCCAGTAACTGAAATAATGTCACTGGGAATTTTGTCTAATTTGATGCGAGTCGACGAGGGAAGAAAAGGCTGAAGTATTCTCGCGATAAAAATGCAAGGCAAGAACCGTAGTGGGGGAGGAGGGAGAAGAGTCTACCTTGTGACCCCGGATCTGAGTTACGACCAGGGAGGAGAGAGAAAGGAAGGGCGAAGGTATTAAAGGGGATGGGGGGAAAAAAAATGAAAAAAAAGTAAAATCAGAAATTCGGCCAACCTCCTTGATGAACTCCTCGGCGATGTTCGCCATGTCCCAGTCGGTGGGAGCCTTGCAGATGCCCACCACAAAGGCCTCCAGGATGACCTTGCCGAGTGGAGAATGTGTCACCTGTGCGTGCGTGCATCATTGCATCATCACGTGGTACATAATATAAGTATAATGGTTTAAGGCCAAACCCTTGTTAAGGTCATCCGGTTTAAGGCCGCAGTGCATCATCACGTGGTACGTACATATGTACAGTGGTTTAAGGCAACACCCTATTTCAAGACCATCCGGTTTAAGGCCATAATCCATCATCACGTGGTACATACGTACCCACCCTCCCCGCTACTGAGGCCACACCAGAACACCAATCAATTTGTTCGACGCTGTCATACCCAACGTAAGAAAGTCCTCATCTCAGGTGGTTCTTAGTATGATGCAAGTCACACTTCATGTGACTCACCCAACACCTCACGGCAGTTCGCGCTTGGTGCAAGCAATGTCTGTCTGGTCGGTGAAAACCCTACGTGCTCCATCCCGGTGTTGTAGGGATGCGAGGGTCTACGGTCGTACGACTACGGCCATGCATGGCATGATGAGTACACCCCCCCCCCGTACCGAGGCAGTTACATAGCATTCAGTATACACATTGCTGTCTCTGGAACTGGCCACACCAGAAAACAAATCAATGCTTCCGGCGCTGCCATCCAATGTGAGAAAGTCCGCATCCCAGGCGATTCTTAGTAGGATGCAAGTCACCGTTCATGTGAGTCGTCCAACACCTCACGGCGTTTTGCGCTTGGTGCAAGCAATGTCTGCCTGGTTGGTGAAAACCCGGCGTGCTCCGTCCCGGCGTTGTAGAGATGCGAGGATCTATGGTCATACGGCTACGGCCATGCATAATATGAGCACACACACACCCTACAGAGGCCACAACAGAAACCAATCAATGAATTCGACGCTGTCACCCAACGCAAGAAAGTCCGCCTCTCGAGCGGGTTCTTAGTAGGATGCACTTCATCCTTGATGCGACTCGCCCAACACCTCACGGCGCCTTGGTGCAAGCAATGTTTGTCTGGTCGGTGAAAACCCAACGTGCTCCGTCCCGGCATTGTAGGGATACAAGTGTTTTGGTCATACGACTACGGCCATGCATGACATGAGCACACACCCCCCCCACCTACAGAGGCCACACACATAAAATCAATCAATGAATTCGACGCTGTCACCCAACGCAAGAAAGTCCGGCTCTCAAGCGGGTTCTTAGTGGGATTCACCTCACCCTTGATGCGACTCGCTCAACACCTCATAGCGCCTTGGTGCAAGCACAATGTTTGTCTGTGGTCGGTGAAAACCCGACGTGCTCCGTCCCGGCATTGTAGGGGTGCGAGGGTCTATGGCCATACGACTACGGCCGGCCATGCATGACATGTGGCTAATGAATACCCCCCCCCCCGTATCGTAGCATGGCCCATCAGATGATTGACAACACATCAACCCTCCTATTCATAGATCTCAAAATGGTTGATGTAGGACGAACTCCTACAAAAGAGGCGTTTTATCTGTGCATATATTGTCCGTGTACAAGAGCGCTATATATATACACGCTATATACGCGGGATTACTTACTGTAGGTCCGTCCGTTGTTTTAGCTTCGTTTTTATCATTCGCTAGCAGCCACGCATGCAAAATAATTGCCTGTCATACATATGGGAGATGCTATTGCAGTCTATGATATCGGCCCAGAGTTCAGGCGGATTTGTCCGTGAGATTTTTTTGACGCCCCCTGGCCCGAGCCGAATCATGTCCTCATCGTTGTTTGGTCGAACGCAACTATTAATAGTACTACTACTACTACACTACTATGCTACTACTACTACTACTACTGCTACTACTACTGCTACTACTACTACTACTACTACTACTACTACTACTACTACTACTACTACTACTGCTACTACTACTGCTACTACTACTACTACTACTACTACTACTACTACTACTACTACTACTACTACTACTACTACTACTACTACTACTACTACTACTACTACTACTATTACTACTACTTTAATACTACTACAGTGCAGTAATCCTACTATATACTGTTTGTTAAGATTGTACTAACCCCTACTATTACTATTAATATACTAGTTTTTTTTAATATATATACTAGTATTAACAGTATTACTATGACGCTACTCTCATTTGTATTGACCCTCCCGTGGTGTCCGCAGCTGACGCGTGCTAGGGCGGTAGAGGTGTAAGCACCATGTATTTTCTGAGGGCGGTGGTGACTTGAGGAGGTCTGTACCCTACCCTCACCCAAAACATGATTTTGGAGGAAAATAAAAGTTCCACCCGATGTGCAATCCCATGGCCTCACTAATCCAATGAAACATATTGCAACACAAGAAAAATGAAAGTCCGACGAATTTGGGTTAAGAAACCCGTTCCTTCAGAAAAATATTGCAGCCAAAAAGTGTTCGTGCCTCTATCGTAGTAGGCGTCAGCTGGAGATATGATATTGCGTGTGTCTCAACATGGCGGCGGCCAGTTCACCCCCAACGAAGGTAGACGACCTCTCTTGGTCGACGTGGAAACAGTCGTGAACCTTGTGGACACTCCGAATGAATGGGGTCTTTGAAAAGGAGAGCTGGTTTGGTTCGAAAGCGGACACGCATACATGTATCTGTCATGGGTATAATAGACAAGCTGCACGAGTCATGCTACGTGCGTACGTAAATATTACCAAGCTCCAAACATATGAGGAGGTCAATACCTCGCCCAAAACAACGCCTGGAGACAAAACGTGTGTCAAGAGATACACCATAAATATACACCATAATAACCACTACTGAGTGAGCTATCAGTCATTAATAGCACTACAACAACTACTATACACTACTATCACTACTATCAATACACTATTATACTATTAATATTAACATTACTATGATACTACACTCACTTGATTTGACCTTCCCGTGGTGTACGCAGCTGGGTGTGTGAAAAAGGGCGTTTCCCAACATGGTGGCGGTTGGTTCGCCCCCGACGAAGGTAGACACGGACACGACTTCTCTTCGTCGACGTGGAAACGACCGTGAAATCCACTTCGAGTAGCTTCTTTAGTAATCGAGCTGGTTGGGCTCGAAAGCGGACACACATACATCTATAATATCATAGATATGATAGATGAGCTGCACGAGTCATGCTACGCATATATGGGCCTAAACCTTCTCAAGCTCCAAACATGAGGAGAGCTCAAAATACTTCGCCCAAAACAACGCCTTGAGATAAAACGTGTGTAACAGATACCCCTGAGTAGGCTACCAGTAATTGCTGGCTAATATCGCCGACTGATATATAGCTCGGTGTGGTACTTCGGTGTATATTTAACAACGTACAGACTTATATACTAACTTCTTGGTGGATATTAGTAGTATGCTATAATGGCGTATCTCTGCGTGAGGTGTATGTCTAGCAATCAACAATGCAAAGCGCGAGCTATCAGCCATCGGTTACCGATAGCTCAGTGGTTGTTTCGGTGTATATCTAAAGTATGCATGGTACATCTCTCTAACACGTTCACAGACAGATAGACGTGTATCATATGGCTCAGTGGTTAGCATGTACATGATGGTGTATATCTAACGTATGGTGTGTATCTAACAGTAGCAGCATACAGCGCGATCAGATGTGAACAATCCCATAGGATATCAATAAAGCATGTACATATGATATATGTACCAGACGCGGAATGCATTTTGTTTTTTTTCAAACCCAAACAGGATACTCCCGTAGGATTGCAAAGAAAGATGTTGGGCAATTCCTAATTTGAAGAGCCCTGTCGGTCGGAATGGTTTGCACCCCAAAGTACCCCCCCCCACTGTTCGTCCGACGCTATCACCCATAGGCAAGAAAGTCCGCCTCACAACAAGCGGTTCTTGGTATATAGGATGCACAGCTCACCCCTTCATGCGACCCGCCGAACACTCCACACGGTGCTTCGCGCTTGGTGCAAACGCAAGCAAATAATGTCTGTCTGTGGTGGGTAAAAACACGACGCGCGTGCTCCGTCCCGGCATAGATAGAGATGCGAGAGCGTTTGTTTGTGGTCATATATACAACTACAGCAAGTCCGTGCATGGCATGAATGAGTACACTCCCCACTACTGCACTGCAAAGGCATGTAGCCCAAACGTGCGCGCATGCTGTAGTATAACCAGGTATGAAGTACTGTAGTACACGGTACGTATCATAATAGGCAGATATGTATGTGTCGAATAAATCACATCATAATTCTTCTTATTCTGTTGTATGCTTGCTGTGGGTGGCGAGAAGTTCATCCGCGTCTGCTTGTTGTTGTGCTGCACGCGGCAGGTGTTCCGAGTTGCTGCTGCTTTTTGCTTCTTTTTTTTCCACCCCGCAAGCCATGCATGCACACACCACCGCCACCGCCGGCGGCGTCATGTTATAGTATTAAATATTTGTGCTGCGCATTATTCGTTATTTCTCGCCGTTCACACATAAACTGTGCACCAACTCATAACTCCCGGGGGGGGGGGGGAGTCAATGATGTAATTCAACCTAATGTAGAATGTGTATCATGGCCCCTCAGATATAGCCTCCTTTGTCCAAACGAACGCCCAAACCGAACCTCTCCCCACCCCACCCCACCCCACCCCCCCGCCCCTTCTACTCTCGTAGAGGTACTTAGTTAGTCAAGCACAGCGAAAAGTCTGCAATAATGGCGTGGCAATCAACCCCAATGGTTGCAATCATACCTTGCATTTTCAAAAGGTGATACACACAACGTAGGGCTCCGTCGGAAAGTAGGCGGCTCTTCTTTTCCTTTTTGCCACTACTTTTGGCTGCGAGCTTTCGGCTTCCGCCGGCTTATACTGCGCCAACGCGCCGCGTATAATACATGGGCGAGGTGTGAGTTTCGGGTGGGGGGGGGACCAGTATTAATAGTATTAATAGAGTTCACAACTTATTCGATGACATGGTTGATTCACACTGTGTACAAGACAAAAGGGACTGATACTGTGCCACGAGTCAATGGTTGGTTGGCTGTGGATCTGATTGGCTTAGGGTCGGGTCGGGTGGGGTTAGGGTTAGGGCTGGTCATGTTCGTATCGCACACAGTAACCCTCAACCATAGTATCGAAAAATAGGTGGTGAGTGGACCCCCCTTCCGAGGGAAGGAAAACACTACTACCCATGCACAGAGTGTTCGCGGGGATGGAGCAGTACACGATGGGACCCGAACTATCGCGGGGGGCGGGTGGGGAGCGCGCAGAGAGCGCCCATCCGCCAGCCAGTATGGTGCGCTACAGCGGAGGGGATGTACCCTTACTATGTTATAGCGCTGTCCCCAGCGCTCGAATAGGTCGAAGATGGAGGCTTGTAAAGCCGGACAGGTGTAGGTGGTGGAGCCCCGATCCGTAGTTGGCGCCCGTCCTACTGTGTCGCGTACAAGGATTCATGTATGTAGAATATGTACGCACGAAAGATTGTTTCTCCTATAGGCAGTGTAAGTGTTGTACAGCGCAAACCATGGCGTCTGCAACCAACCGAATCTACAGTAATGCCTCCGAGCCCACATAGATAGGCGTTCTAGGAGAGCCCGCTTTTTGTCTACGGGGAGGGGGGGGGGGGGGGCGTACTCATGTTGGCTTGCCTTTAGTCATTTGACCATTGACCACGCATTCCCTTTCGAGACGGAGCACCGTTCCGAGGGGGGGCGTACTCATTTGTTTGCTCGGGGAGGGGGGGGGGGCGTACTCATTTGTTGGCTCGGGGAAGGGGGGGGGGCGGTGCCCATTTGTTGCTTACCTTAGTAATTTGCCATTGACGACGCATCCCTTTCGAGGCGAGAGGGGGGAGGGCGCTACTCATTTGTTGATTGCCTTAGGCATTTGACCATTGACCACACGTATCCCTTTCGAGACGGAGCACGGAGGGGAGGGGGGGGGGTCACAGTAGCATACATTCACATACATAGTGTTGTCCCGGTACCCCCCCTTGCAAATGTGTTAAATGCAATGCCCGCGTATTGGATTGTTTGGTTGGGTACGTAGTGCATCTTTGCTTGGAAGTGTTCTCCTGCGCACGCTTGCGCCGTCGTGGGCTGCTATAACCTGATGCCAGGTATGTATATGCGTTAATTCTTCTGCATCCAGTTCGAGGACAAGATCTGCCCAACGTCTGACGCCCCCAGAATGGTCAGAGGGTCATTCGCCTTGTCCTTTTAATAGTGTTTCTATTACTTCCACCTGTATACAGCTTTAAACACCCCCCCACCCCCCTGCACCGGCATGGTCAATGGTCAAATGACTAAGGCAAGCAACAAATGAGTACGCCCCCCCGCCCCCCCACCGCCTATTGTAGGGATGCGGCGGGTCATGGTCATACCACCACGGCCATGCACGACCCCCCGGCCCAGGCCCCCATGAGTTCCCCCCCCCCCCCCCCTGCACCCAGGCTCCTACCCGAACTACTTCGAACTGCTTCCGCCCGTCGCTGTGTCCCTCCGTATCTCCGCAGTATTAGTAGTAGGTGTTCCGTGTTCCGTTCATCAGACAGAGAGCTAGCTGCCTCTGCGTGCATGCGTGCGTGTGTGTGCTCGTGCACGTAAAAGCGCATTTTTGGTCTGGCAACGCTGTCATCGTCGCCGCCGCCTCAACCCCCTTTTTGGTATCCAGGCGTGGCGACCTACAACGCGAGAACTGGTGCGGTCGCGTCACCCCTCCACACCTCTGACCGACAGATCATTCATGATCTAGATCGTCTATAGCTCCTCGCCCGCCGTCGTCGTTGTTAGAGGTTGTGCAAGATCTGAACAGTACATATCCGACCCAGCAGGAAACATGTATGTGTCACATAAATCGTGAAGATTAAGATTTGTACGGGTCCCGCCTGGCAACATGGGCTACGTAGATCATGCGAGATTCGGGAAACTATCTTCCTCCAAAGATCGAGATCATGAAATGGGAAATCGATTTCCTGTCCGAGGTGTATAGAACATTCTACGAAGAGCATCTATCTATCTCTTGGACAAACGTGCAAAATACTTCCACCATGCTGTGCTCGCATGTCGTACGTACACTGTCAGTATCGCTACGTTTCACTTCTAGCACGCATCTATCTCCTATAATAACCTGGGGCAACAGCCCGGGCTGCCTCGTGTTGACCGAGCCACTGCAACCATCTTATTTTTTTTTGTTTCCGGCACGTTTTCCCTCAGACAAAACATTATATATCCCAAAGGTGTTGTATGTTCACATATGTCCAGGTCTCGTCTGTTCATTGTGGCAGCTTAGCCGCCCACCTGGCAAAGGATGGGCGGCACCGCCCCACGTAGGTGGCCGGCGCGCAAGCGTCAAACCGCCGGACCAAAAAACACAAAAACACAAAAATCACAAACAAACAAAAAACGGCTCAGCTATATACCGTAAAAGAGGGTTGAGTTCGCACAGGCAGTAGTAGTAGTCGTTTTTTTTCAGCGCTCGTTTTCTCGGTAAACCGTAAGGTTGTTATTATAAGAAAGCCCGACATTCTTTTTTCGGAAGAATCTCGACCAGATCTTAATTCCGAAAACACGAAAACAAAACCGTATTCGGTATTGGCAACCTTCGACGCGTGCTACGATGATAGAGGTAACACTTTTTCGGCTAATTTTGTTTCTGAATTAATTAGTAAGGGCTCCTTCACCCATTCAGAACGGAAAAGCTTATCTCACACTAATTCCAAGTAGTCTGTCCCCAAATACGTGGGACCAGTTCTTAAGGGGTTAACAAAAAAATCGTCGGAATGTCATTCTTGTTGCTTCGCAAATCTGATGTATTATTTATATATGATATGCCAAGGCCATAGGATTAGTTTCGTCGGGTTGCTCTTTCGTTTTTTTTTTGTTATCAAAATCAATTGGATGGGTGGGATTTTGAGTTTATAGTGGAGGAAGGAGCCTCAGAAAAAACGGCGCATATCTACCGTATATACTACAGTAGCATGCGTCCTTCCCGGTCTGGAAAGACCGAGCGCTGGAAAAACGATCGCACCCCCGACGCTTGCGACGGTAGAGGACGCTTGCTACGGTAGAGAGAGGTGTACCCTGTTTTTTCTGAGGGTGGGCACTTGAGGAGCCCCATACCTCACCCAAAAACTGTTTTTTTTTGGAGGAAAAGAATGGTGCTACCCGACGAAAATGCCCCGTGACCTCAGTGTAAACAAATAAATATGGCAACAACGCAAGAAAGTAATTTTCGGCAAGTAAGTTTGGGTGAAGGAGCCCCGTAATTCAGAAAACGTTTTCACTTAAAAAAAGTGCTACCTGTATCGTAGCACGCGTCAGAGGTGTACCATGAAATTTTGTGAGGGTGGCTACTTGAGGAGAGCTCTGCACCCCACCACCCAACAACCTGATTTTGGAAGAAAATAAACGTGCTACGAATCATACTCGATGAGCAATCCCCCCCATGATCTAAGTACACAAATAAAAATATTGGAACACAAGAATGAACTTCCGACGATTTTCGGGTTAAGGAGCCACGTCGCGTTCCGAAAAAAATTGGGCCGAAAAATGCTACCTGGTGCATAGTACCTCTCTCTATCGTAGCACGCGTCATTTCGGAATTGACAACCTTCCTGCTCTCGAAAGACCGAGCGCTGAAAAAACGATCGCACCCCTGGTGCGAACTCAGTGCTCTTTATGCGGTTTGTACCTCCATCGGTGGCGTGTGCCGCGTGTGTTTTTGATGTGACCTTGGCCCCACCCCCAAAACCAAAGATGCACAGAAAGTGGCCAAACAAAACCGTAACGACAAAAAATATCCAGTACGAGCGTAGACGGGTCCCATTTCGAATGAAAACTAGATTCTACTTCTTTTTTTTTCTTCTCAAAATAGATGTTTATATCAACTCTCTAAGGGACCGTGTTAACGAGGACTTTATTTTATTGTCAGGGCCTCTTATTTTCGGCGGCTCAGAGGCATTCGTTGCGCGAGTGTCCACCTTCTGCTCCTTTGTAGTCTTGAGCTTTGGAGCTTACCTGCTTCGCGATACAGGGTAAGTATAGTGGGTTGCCCCTCTCATCCAACACGAGATGCATGTGAAACGGCTCGAAACGTGGAGCTTCACGAGAGAGAAGGGGGCGGCATTGGGGCCTTCGCTGGCATCGTAGCCTGTCGCAATCAGTTGGCTCCCGAACGTATCGAGGACGGCTAGATAGATGCCAACAGCCTATACTTCAGTAGACGCCAACGTTTGTCATTGTCCTGCTGTGGGGGCGCAAGAGCACGCGATCTGCGCGCCGTGGTAGAGTCAGCCGTGTATAACGGCCCTCTCGATACATGAAGCCTCGCGCGTAGAGAGTACCATGGAAAAACGTGAACCATATTTATTTACGGATTACTGTACTTTAAGGTCATCCATTTTTTAGATGTAAATAGGTACTCCCGCGCCTACTTGCTCTCGGCGAGCGCACGTGCAGGAGCGATGCGAGGTGGGATCGGGGGAGGGGGTGTAAAGCTGGGTCAGCAGGTGCCTGCTGGTGGGATTGCGGAAGGAACATCCGCGCCCATCCGTTAGGGGCTTCGTTGCTATGATATCGTAGCACTTTAGGCACAGGTTCTTCACAACGACCAGCAGTAGTATCCGTGGCGACACAGGTGACCGCGACCCCCTTCCCTTCTTGCGTAATATGGGTGCATGAGAACCAAAATTGTGGAGATATTGAATAATGTAGCAAGCCCCGCAAGGTGCCGACAATCCTTGAGACAACATAGGGGGTGATCGTCGGGCCGTATAAACCACCGGCTCAGTTTCGGTACGCGCCTCATGGTGTACTACATTGTTCAATGCCTCTCCACAATAATTGTTTTACGCCAACCTTGTGCATGAGGGGGATACCGGCTACCTGTGCACTGGCCTGCGAGATTCGTCGAGCCCGAAGAGTGTGTATCTTGTCCGTTAGAAGTGGTTATTTACTGCAATACCGACTCATCCCACGGTAGGTACATAGGGTTTGAAGATAGTTTTTTTTCCTTCTGCGGCAATATTTTATGACCCGTTGAGCTCCTCAAGTGTGTAACTACCGACTAGAATGATAATTTTGCTCGTATTAGACGCATGCTACGGTAGATATGCACCATGTATTTGCTGAGGGTAGTCACTTGAGGAGCTCCATATCTCTCACCCAAAAACTGATTTTTTAGAGGAAAATGAAAGTGCTACGAGCACACGATGAAAAATACCCTGGCCTAAGTATATACAACCAACAACAATATTGCAACGCAAGAATGAAAAAACGACGGATTTAGGTTAAGGAGCCGACCATTCCGAAAATAATTAAGCCAGAACGTGCTACCTCTACTGTAGCATGCGTCTATACTTCGTTCAGGAATGCCGTAGGCTCCTACAAGCTTTGGTCGGGTTGCGCCAACAACCTTCTTCGAAGTCATTACTCGGGTGAGATATTGAGCTCCTCATGTGAGGAGCTCAGACAATAATAAGCCGCTACCCTTACAAGGGCATTTGCTCCGACCTGTTGAGCTAGTGTGGCAACGTGACAAAAGTGACCCAACAGATAATATATTTCTAACGGACACGCGCAAACGTATATAGCCCTCCGGCTATAGCCCTCCGGCCAAGGGTGGACATGATGTGAGAAGGTTGGGGAGCGCGGTTCTTCCACTTGGTGAAGGATGCCCACTGTCTGATTATTCCGTGGAAGTTTTGTCATGTGGCAGTGCCATGGTACGGTACAGTAGTCCTGTGGGACTGCCATGGCACTACCATGAGCTTTCGTGGCACGGCCGTGACACTCCCATGGATGACAGAGTGACATGTCAGGCCACTGTCATGGTACTTCCGTGGCACTGTCATGGCACTACCACTACCATGGCAGAACTCATGCTGCGGTAAAGGTGCACCATGTTTTCTCCCGAGGGTGGTCACTTGAGGAGCTCTACACCCCACCCAAAAACTCATTTTGGAGCGAAATAAAAGTGCTATATACCCGATGAACAATCCCATGGCCTTAGGGCCCGTTTTAACGAAGAAAAATAAATTCAATTTGGAAAAAAAAAAAAATCAAATCCGCTTTTCATTGGTCAACACACGCACCAGCACCAAAGATCCGGCATAATAATTGGTGCTGGTGCGTGTGTTGACCAATGAAAAGCGGATTTGATTTTTTTTTTTTCCAAATTGAATTTATTTTATACTCGTTAATTCGGGCCCTTAATAAGCATAAAATGGCAGACATTGCGACAAAAATGAAATTCCGACGATTTGGGGTTAATGAGCCTTGAATAGGTCATTCAGAAACAAAATCAACCAAAAAATGCTACCTATATCGTCGCACGTGCGGGCAGTGCGGCGAAAGTCCATGGCAGCCGCCACGGCTCTGCCATAACCATGGCACACGTCGTGGCATCGCCTTGGTGCGCCAAACGGGTGCACTGCCACGCGTTGTTTAGTGCACTGTGCTATTTGGACTGCCGTGGCTGGACTGCCATTTTGCGCATTTTTTTATCAACTTCCATGGACATTCATGCCATGGGCTCGCCATGGGCTTGCCATGGGCTTGCCATTGGCTTGCCATTGGCTTGCCATAGGCTTGCCATAGGCTTGCCATAGGCTTGCCATAGGCTTGCCATAGGCTTACCATGGGCTTGCCATGACTTTTCAGGCATGGTAATGGACTTTATTCGGCCGCCACGGCACTAGTGCGGGCTCTCGTGGACCCTCGTGGAACTACCACGGGACTGCAATAGCATGGCAATGGCGATACCACGGCAGTGCCACGACATCAGTGTCATGGGAGCGTCATGGGGGTGTCATGGGAGGTCCCGCGGCCCCGCCATGGGATATTTTCATGGTGATTCTGCCACCTATGTGATGGCATCTTGCCTTGTGGCAGTCGGTGCACCTCGGAAACCCATGGTGGCAGCGTCATAAAGGCCCATGGCACTGCCATGAAAGCCCATGAGACGTTTAATGAGAGTCCGTGAAAGCCCCACGAAATAACATGAACTCCCGTGGCAACGCCTGGGCACTGCCTATGGCACATTCATGGCCTTGCTATGGAAGCCAACGCGGCGGTGTTATGACAACGCCAAGAAAGACCAAGAAAGACCATGGCACAGCCAGCCATGAAACGCGATGGAGACTGCCATAAAAACAAATGTGTATACATGCATTCCCCTCAGCGTGATGATGCATTGCGCCCTGAAGGGAGGAGGGGTGTATTCGGACCGCACTCTAGCGACTTGCCCCCCTCGCCTTCTCATCGCGCTCCGTCGCTCTCCCGTCTATTCCACACAACAAGCTATCATAATTGCAATAGGGGGGGGCGGGGGGTGTACTCATGTCGTGCACGGCCGCAGTCGTATGACCATAGTAATTGCAATAGGGGGGGGTGGTTTATAGTCTGATAGTTTATGGTTCGATTGCGTGGTGAGCTGCACATCTTTCCACGCACCATGAGCCAAGTATTGTTGTTGTTGCTGGCGTTGTTGTTGTTAACGGTGTTGATCGCACATGTTAGCGAACTTCCATATTCTCTGTGCTAATCACTTCCATATACTCTGTGCTAATCCAGTCCATCGTCATGAAAGGGCACAATAATTTTACAGCATTACGGGCCCGCCAAGGAGAAGCGCCTAATCTGAGCAAGCCTCAGAACCAGATTGTGACACCACCACCACCTTTGACTAACCTTGTTAAGCATATACTTCGAAGTAGGCTACTGCAGTATAAGGCATTTAGTGTGGCACTCTCCGCTGAGCACGACTTATTAATCCATTTTTTTCTTACCACGCAGCGCCCCCTCAAAAAGCGAGCCTTACGTTCTTATCGGGTTATTGATAATATGTGGGCCTATACTATTAATAGGTATATCTCTAGGGTTAGGAATGGGGACAGACACTAGATGTATACTGATGATGCAACATATAATGTAGTTGAATAGAAAGAAGCGGTTTAATATGAAGACAATACACTCTACTGTGCCGAATGTTCACAAACAGTATATTATAGCGGTGGAACGATTTGCCAGCTGGTACATTATAACAGTAGTTTAAAGTAAATATCCTCGCTGAAGAGTTTGGGCGCTCGAATCCGGGCGTCCTTTTTGCCTCGCCTTGCCTTCTTGAACGCGACGCCGTCAACACGTAGTATACACGTCCACGAGCCAGCTGTATTGGCTCGTGCGCTGATCGACTTCACTTCAATAATACCCGTTTGAAGGAACTACGAATCTGTCGGACTGACGATTGTTTGTGTCAGCACTCACTTACTGGTAGAAGAGAGTTATCAACAGTCTGCCTGTGGCAAAGAGTTATTTATATTGGACAAAACATCTATGAGTTGAAGCGTTGAGGCTCTCTCAGCACGATCACGAATTGTTATTATTATTGTCAGCAATTTAATGTGGATGAACGACCCCTTGCCAAACGCTACGTAAGCAACGCCAACAAGCGAAGCCGAACCAACACTTCGTTGGTAGGTAGGTAGGTAGGTAGGTAGGTAGGGTGCCTATTAAACATATACCAGGCCCCTGGTGGTCAGGTAACTGCGTATTATGCTCGTCGTGGGGTTCATTTATAAATTCGACACCACCGTCGTGCGTTTTTCTTTTTCGCCCACAGGGGAGAGAGAGCACACACAGCGAGGGGGATCAACCCACACAGGGGAGGGCACGGATAGGGGCACCGAATCACACAGGGGAGGGTATACAGCGGGGGGGACCGAACTGCCACCGCTCGCTGCAGGCAGGCAGGCAGGCAGGCAGGCAGGGTCTCTCTTCTACTGGGCCAGGTGTCCGGACCGCACAACAAAAACAAAAAAGAGAATTAAACCCCGCAGGGCACAGGGCAACTTCGCGCCAAAAGAGGCAAAAACAGTCAGTCGTTCGTCCCGAATGAAAAGAAAGGTGATATACTTCGTATATTATATATTCGTATACACGATTCAGTTTCCGCAAAAGAAGAAGACGGAAAACACTCGTCGTCCCGAATGAGTAACAAACGTGCCGAATAAATACTCGCAGCAAGCAGGTGGGTGTGGAATCGCCTTTCTTACTTGTGGGGCAGGGGCATACTATCCGACCCGCAGCCAGGGTTTCGCATAAAAAATGAACGCGTCGCCGGTATCCACGCACCTACAAGTCTATGATATGCATCAAAAACGTGACAAGGGCCACACCTACCTATGGATAGTTCTCGCGGGGGGGTTGAATTTCCAAAAAACGAAATGCCCCTTCGTTATCCAGCTGTGTATATGTATGCAGACAAAATGTGACACCGGTGAAAGCAGGTAGGTGCTACGTATATACGTACGTGCCGTATACTAACGGTCTCCAAGCAAATTCGACAAATTTTGGTTGATGACCCATGCGGAGTACGAGTATACGTAATGTGGGCGAGAGCTGGGTGGAGATTCCGATGTCCGAAGCATGAGACGACGGCTTACATGGTGGGGTGATGCTATTGCCTCGGGATCGAGGATGTGAGAGGACAATCAATGGTTTCAGGCTACTACTACCACTCGTGGTTGTGGTGCTTCTTGCTAACAAGATAACAGCGCACCTCTATGTCACAGAAACAGCCATGACTAACTGTGCATCCACGATGATGATGATGATGAAGACGGGGTACTATACCGCAACGGCGAGAAGAGCAGTATGAATAGAAACAGGTTACTTTCGTATACACGTACATACGAAACCTTGGGCCCAAAATATGGTCGCTATTTATCACACCAAAACACCAAAACAAAATGTTCGCTAGTGCTCGACCGACCGTCTCTCGAGCAGAAGGAAGGCTATGTATGTGCCGATGTGCCGTCTACATGAAACCATTGTTGTTGTTGCAGTGTGGTATCAAGCGGGGTGGTGTGTGAAACTATTATTGTCGTTCAGCGCGAAGCGGGTGGGGCGTCAACGGGTTTGCTCTAGTATAGGGGTAGAAGTGACGTAGAGAGGGGGGGGGGCTGACTGCTTTCTATCTCATAGGTTTTGGTTCGGGGATGATGGCAATAAACTGCCACTAACTACGTATTATGTACAGTATAATGTTCGTTTTGATTTTCCTCCATTTTGGTCATGGATGGGCGTTTTAGCAAAAATTCTTAATCGCTCGATCTTCTATCATAATAAGTTCCAGCGATACTACTTGTAGTACTGTACGTACTGTACGTAGTCCAAAACTAATAGTAATACTGCTGTAGTATTAATACGAATCTGGGATGACTACTCCCTTTATCTGCCAGCTGTGCCGCATGCTTGTCGCTGATTAGTGGGGTTACTCACGGCCAACTGCACCACTATGCAAGTACCTACTGTAGTAAGCACTACGTCGTACGTAGTAACAAGTAGCAGTCCCGTTTGTTAGGAAGGCGTTACTGTCTTTCTCAAAGAGGAATCACTCGCCCCTTCTGTCAGAAGACATCAGGGCAGTAAGCTCTACCAGATATGAAGATATGAATAATAATAGCTGGGGGAGACGGCCGGGGGGCTGGGGGGGGGCTGGGGGGGGGCGGGATACTCTTTCGTTGATCGCCTTAGTCATTTGACCTTTGACCACCCATATCCCTTTCGAGACGGGGCATCGTTCCTCGGGAGGGCGGTCATGATCTGTATCCGCCAAACACCTACATATTATTTGTTCTGAATAATATCAGTTGATGGGGGCATGGGGTAGAGTTGTGGAGGAATACACACCGTTTGGAGGAAGCGGGGGCGCATTATGGCGCAGTGTCGCGACATCGTGACGGGGTGTACCCATGTCACGCATCGCGACGGGGAGGGTACTCACCTTGTTGATTGCCTTAGTTATTTGACCATTGACCACGCATCCCTTTCGAGACGGAGCGTACTCACTTGTTTCCTGCCTTAGGCATTTGACCATTGACCACGCATCCCTTTTGAGGCAGAAGGGGGGGAGGGGGGTTAGTGTGACGAGAGGGGGGCATCAACAACATCACCATCAACATTTAACACAGACAGGTGGTCGACTTGCATTGTATCCGCCGGTAAACATCAGACAAGATGACCAGGCAACTTTGGTTGATTATAGTCAGCGGGTGGAGGGGCATCGCCGCGACCAACTGTAGGGAGGTGGAGGGGGCGAAGTTGGGCGGGCGCAGAGGAGGAAGAGGAAGAGGGGGAGAGGGGGGAGAGAGAGAGAGAGAGAGAGAGAGAGAGAGAGAGAGAGAGAAGGAGAAGAAGGAGAAGAAGCGCACTAATCAATTGTTTTCAACTTGCCTTACTTTGTATTTGACATGCCATATGGATGGGTACATTTATTGCGAAAAATACGGTCATCAACAATCCCCAACGCTCCGACATGGGAATGCGTTATAGGTACTTTTGCGCCTTCCCTCCAGAGAGAGAGAGTGCGTGGGAGAGACTACTCCTCCTCCTCCTCCTCCTCCTCCTCATGTTGCGTCGCCTTCCCAGTATGTATGCAAATATTTTGTAATTCAAATGTGTGGAAGATTATTATGATAGCCGCGAAGGAAGTGAAGCATGATTGCTGCTCTTGAGGGCGCGGGAATATATTTTACACAGTTTTGTGAAGCATGCTGCTGCCCTTTCTTGTGGGAGCGGGGATATATTTTGCACAATTGTTTGCCAGGTAGAAGACAGATAGATGTGGACGGTACGGGCACGACAACCACGTGATGACGGTGGCGGTAGTGAGGTGGTGATGGTGGTTGTGTGGTGGTGGTGGTGGTGGTGGTGGTGGTGGTGGTAGTGGTGGTGGTAGGTAGGTGGTGGTGGGGTGGTGGGTAAATGACACAGACACAATTTGAAGTGCTTTATCTAGCACTCTAGTTGCCCACAGCAGTCAGTAAAATACAAAAAGAACGCTCTCTCTCTTGTCGTGCTTGTCCGTGGCTGACACACAGGCGGGGGGGCGTGGAACGAAAAGTCCGATACGATGTGATGATGATGATCTGATGATGATGGTCACTTACTGTAGATCGCGAAGAAGATCTACAGTAATAAAGTCAGAACGTGCGACGAGTGTATGCAGTAGAAGGGGAGGGGGGCGTGGCTTTGGGCGAGGCCGCATCCATCCCCGTTTTCATCCCCTCTACAACAGTACAGACGGTTAGTAGTACACCGCTCACCACACACAGACCCCTTGTCCGGCGGGGGGGGGGTGGAACCGCTTATAATTGCAAAATCCTAGGGTGTGCATGCTTACAACATGTAGGTATGTATGAATGTATGCTCGGATGGCGCTCGGTGGCGCCCTCTTGCGCGCTACGTATGATACCGGTATTTAGATAATCCTACAACAGCAGTACAATTGCACGTATCTTTCCCCCTTCGTCGTGCTTGGCTTGCACGAACCTTCCTTGTATGTGCCCGTTGGATAAATAATGTAAGACGTATAATCTACGTACGTACGTATACGTACCGGTAATAAATAAAGCTTTTGGATCTATTCATGGATGGATATGTACACGTACGTACACAAAAAGTAGTACAGCAGTAGTATATCTACTGTTGTTGTTGTTGTGTGAGTTCGGCGCCGCGCAACAAATAATGAATGCGATCCCGTTGGCCGTTGATAATCTGGGCAGCGTTGCCTGTTTTCCCGTTGCACAGGTAGGTTTGTTTCCCGTTTGTTTTTCCCGTTTCTCCCTGTGTGCGGTGTTCCTCGGCTGGGTCGTCAGAACAAAGTCGGGCGCTGCGCTCGAGCCTTTGTTTCGTAATCCTTGTTGTTGTGTACGTAAATCCCCGACGAGAATATGAGCGACAGCGCGTCACGTATATACTTTACCGTGCTGTATGTAGTTACGCATACTACAATACGTTGCTCCATTGCAGCAATGAATGATGATGAGATGAGACGAGACACACGAAAAACAGAGCAGAGCAAGCACCATCCCAGCCTGCTTGTTTGTCTTGTTGGTAATGTCGTTCGTTGTTGTGGGTTAATTATTTTTTTTCCGTTTTTTTGCGAAAAAAAACAAATTTTTGCAAAAAGAACAACAAGAAGAACAAGAAGAACAAGAAGAAGACCGTTCATCTTTGCTCGCAAGAAAAAGCAAGTAATCCTTGGGGGTAGGTAGTCCGCCAATCGACAGAATGTGTCACGTACACAATTGCTGCCTGTGCTGCTTGCTGTACTTGCACTATATACAGCCCAGATGCACACCATCACTGCTGCTGCTGCTGCTGTCTGCTGCGCTCGTGATCTGCGGCGGCTATGTGATGGTGCCTCGTACTACTGCTATCCTCCTGTTTGTTGTGCTGTGCTATTTGCTGTTGGTGTTACCTTCTCCCCTGACGGCCAGCCCACACGCCCTTCATCGGCATCCAAAATCAACCCTACTATAATATACTGCTGTGCTGATGATGACTGACTGGCCTGCTGACCTGCTGGCCGCCTCTAACCTGCTGAATGCGCCTGCTGGATCTGGCTGGATACTGGATACCCCACGGATGTTTTTTCACGATGATGACGCCCGAAACATTTATTTTTTGAACGCAACGCACCCATGGCATGTACGAACATGCGCCTTGCGCCCAGGGCACAGGTTGACATGGCATCAGATATTTTGAACTGACCAATGGCAAGTCTCCGACGGATCGATGGTGATCGAACATTCAGGCCAAGGAGGCCGGGGCGAAGAGAAAGAGTCTCGGAACACACACAGCAGGTAGATTTAATTTCGGTAGTCGGAGTGTGTGCATGCGTGCATTGAATTTCGCAGTGCTTCGTGCACATCATTTCGTTCATCAAGCATTCTGGGTTCCACCAGGTGCGGTGGCGGATCTAGGGGTCGGAAAACCCTGAATGAATTCGAAAAAGCCGGACTGATTATTATCGTAGAAAAGGAAAAAGGTTAACCGTACTCACTCGTGATTAAAGGGGCAAAAGGTTGAAAGAGCGATAGTTTCGCGAATTCCTGTGGACCACATCGTCGCGCGACGCGCTTGCTACATGCTCCAGGTGCTTGCTATGGTGCGCTGCACGACTACGAGTACTAACTGCTGTGAACGAACTCTCTCCGATGTGTGATGATGACGCATTTTTTTGTCAAAAAAAATATTGATCTGCTTTTTTTCTTGTCGAAACAAAACAAAAAAAGCAAAAACCATTTGTTTATTTTTGTGTATTTTTTTTTTTAATTTTTGGCCAGCAGCAGCATTTTTTTCGCCGACGAGCAACCGACACTCGAGACTGGAGTTGGGTGTGTGTTGATTGCCACAGCAATAATTATTAGACACTTGGCACCCGAACATCTATATATCCCCACCCCCTGTCTCTTTTTTAAAACCAAAGGGGTTAAAAAAAAAGAAGGGGGGAATTTTTTTTGACCCACCCACCCACCCACCCCGCGCGAGGCAAAAACTCTGTACAGCATTGCACACACACGCACAATCCGGAGCTGTTTCTTCTTCCACGAAGACTCTCTGCTGCGTGTGAAGCACACATCTGGTATCCCAGTCTGAGAAAAGCGCTGCTGCTTTTGCTGCTGCTATCATATCTGCGCTTCGTACTGCTATACGTAGCCCCCTCTCTGGGTAAGTAAAAAACAGGAGTGCGCGGCGGAGTTTCTCGTCTTCTAGGAATAAGATTTTTTTGAAGCGTCACACAAGAAGACACACCGACCCACACACACACCCCAGCCTGTGCCCGGCTCGGCGCAAGCGACGAGGAACAAAGAATGACCCACTTCGAAGCCAGCTACAGCTGCTTGCCGCTGCCTGGGCTCCACCAACACCTGGCCTCGTGCGGCGTGCCGCTCGCCTACGAGAAGATTCCCGCGGGAGCTACTGCGGGTGGTACCTGTGCCGAGGTGGAGCAGGAGTGCGCCGTGGATCCGGCGCTTGCCGAGCTGAGGCAGCACCTCCAGAGGCACAGCATATCGTTCGTCGTGTTCGATATGGACTTGACTGTGACTGCCAGGCACACGAGGGGTCACCTTGCGCGAGATCCCGACGTCATGGCTGGGTATCTGGAGTCTGCGCGTGCGACGGATGCTTTGAAGGTGAGCAAGAAGAGGTGATGGGCAATAGAGATACCTGGTACATACAGACAACAGCAGTATTAATAGTATTAATAGTACTTTAGAAAACTGCTGCTGCTGCTGCTGTAGATGGGGAAATGAAAACACTTGGAGATAGAGTGGAGATTGAGAAAGAGAGACAAAGCAGGGAGACAGAGAGAGTTCTTCAAGTGGTTATTCTTTCTTTGCGTTGCGTGCACAGGAGTACGAGAGAGACAGACAGACAGAGAGACGAGTATGCTCCGTACATACTCGTACACGAGTATGCACGATACTACTCGTGCCCGTACGCCTGCATGCTTGCTTGCTACGTGATGCGCGTACCACTCGTCCGTATACAGGAACAGAAAGCGCAAGTCGACAGAATTGGAGACCTTGCTTGCTTGGTGGTAATGTGATGAGTGACTTGAGTGATTGATGGATGGGTGACTTGATTATAGAGTAGAAATAGTGTTGGAGATGATCATCAACTTCACTATATACTTGATATACTGCTGCTGTCATTCCATGATATCAAAAGCATGATTATTTCGCCCACAACACACGGGCATTTGACAAAATGTTTGCCTTGTGTGCCGATCTGTTCTAAAATATAATTGCCATTTTATCATTCACATGATGACCAAACGATGCTTATATGTTCGGACATGGTGGTAATTACCAGTAGCATTTGTGTACGTACGTCCGAGTATGCTAAATAATGTGGATATCATACGTGGATACAAATACGTGCTGTCGGCGCTGCCGCAAAGACTGCTGCTGTTGTTATACAGAGCAGAGTACCCACCCGTATGTGTGGTAGGATCTCACAGACCACAAAATGTTTCACTTTTTTTTTTTTTTTTTTTTTTTTTTCCCCTCCCTTTGATTATCTTCGCACTTCCGTCTCTCCCTCCCTAGTCGTAACTCAGATCCGGGGTCACAAAGTAGGCTCCTCTCCCTCCTCCCCCACTACGGTTCTTGCCTTGATTTTTATCGCGCAGAGGGTTCAGCGTTCCCAATGCTCGTCGATTTTCATCGAACTTTGCTAACTCACGCTCTCGCGCTTTCGGCTATTCAAGATATTTTTTGAAAGAAAAAGTCCCTACGAGCATGCACTCGGCGGGGCTCGAACTCGCGATCTCGACGCTAACAGGCTTCGTGGTTACCTGCTAGCCCACCGGGGCGTCACTACGTCGTAGTTGGGGGGGGGGGGGGGGGGGCGTGTGGTTCGAGTGTGGTTTGATGTTGTCGTGCATTGCATCAGTAATGAAATGCCCTTCTATTTTTTATATTCCCGCACATGCAAGCAAGCGCAATTAAGCGCTGCCCCGAGGTGTGTGATACGATACGAGGACGTATGATATGATACATAAATAAGATCTACTGGTACCTGGTATGGATCTATAATCTATAGATTGCAATCTGAATCTCAACAGCATTACGTGATTAAATAGTTGTAGTATGATTAGTATAATACTGGTAGTATTAATAGTAGTACACGTACACACAGCAACTTCCTCGAACACGCAGCAGTTGCGTGCTGTATATCACTCGAAATGTACTCGTATTTACTACAGGTATGATACCATATGCATGTGCCTGAGCTACATGTAAACGCGTGCAGCAGTTAGCATCATGAGTATGATGAATTCGCGCGCGCGAACTCTGCTGCTGCTGCTTTCACTAAAATGTGTTACGTGCAAATACCAGAAGACAGGACGACCATAAACCCTGTGAAGCGGTAGCATAGCAGCAACAACAGCAGTGTGCCTGATGCTGCTTGCGGTACAGCAGTAGTATTAATAGTAGTAGTTCCTCCCCCCCTACTCGTAGCTGTAAACATTAACCGATGGCACCCAACAGCATTTTACGTAGACTGATATATGACGCCATACCATACCACCAGCATTTGTCATCAATGTTACCTTGCACTCAGGCGCTATAAGTGCGCCCTCCCCCCCCCAACGCCCGGCCCGGCCCGCCCCATTGCGCGATTTATCCGCCGACCTGGCGAGGGTTTTGTTCCTCCCAGAAAAAAACACCCACCGAAAACAAAAACGAAGGTGATGGCTGAGTTGACTGCGGTGGTTGTAGCACTTGGTGTTGTTGCTGCTGCTATGTGCTATTAATACTACTGCTGCTGAGAATCTTCGCCGTAGCAAGTGTGCTGTTGCTATTGTAGTGCTGCTTGCCACTCTTTTGCCGAAATACGGTAGTGGGTACCCCGATTTTAGAGCGACCCGATGACAAGCCAAAACAAAACGCTCTTAACTCTTAACCCTTATAGGACTGGAATCCCGTTTTGGGTTCAAATCACTTAGAATTAGAGTGGTTTGTCCCCAAAACGGGACTGCAGTTCTAAAAGGGTTAAGTAACTACACTGCTCCTATCTGTAGTGGGCAATATATAGCTTTGAGTATAGGCGGGACATGCCGTTTTGTCTGCTCTTATATTGGGCGCTCGTAAATCGGGGTACCCACTACTACTGCTGTATAGGAAAGAGCCTTCAGCAGTGTGTGTGTGTGTTCTTCACATTAAACCGCCCTTTGTACCCGTCGACATGCAGCACACCCAGTGTCTGTGCCGATTCTTCGTACTATATAGAGAGATACCAGTTATTATGTGGTCACAAAACTACGACACATACATACTACGCTGCAATGCAGTAAGCAGAGCAGAAGAAGTAGCTTGCAGTTTACAGTCTTTGTCATAAGTCATAAGCACGTATATACGTACGTAAGTATCAACATCATAATAAACGGTATTTTCGGGGCAGGAGGCAGGGCTTAAACACGTAAAGTGGTTGTGATTTTGAACGACTTTTAACTTATGTGAGAATGCGACGATACTCGAAAGAGAACGTCCTCACACCTCAGGTCGTGAGTTTATACCTGATATGTATCAGACATCAGCAGTAGCAGGTATATACTGCTGTTGTTCCAGGGATGGTGCGGTGCACACAAGAAAAAAAAAAGTTTTGCGCGCTTCCGAGTTCCGAGACAGGCACACTTGCAGGCTTTTTTTTTTCTTTTTTTTTCAACTTTGTCGCACCGAGTACGTTGACAAAATACTGATGAGGCTGTGAACGTACACGCAGCAGCACGCAGATAACAACCGATCTAAATGCAGCAGTACTATAAAACCAGGACACCATGTGTACGAGTAGCATACAGCACAGCGGTACAGTAGTACGAGTACACACCTGGTACAACATGCGATCTGCCTGTACCGCCGCAAAAAGTAAACGCGCACGACTCGCCACCCATAGGTGTTCTTTTTTTTTTGGAAGGGTTATTCGTATCCATCATCATTTACAAGCATGCAGGGAGGCGGGGAGAGAGGGGGGGGGGGGGGGGGGGGTGCTCGATATTCATGCATGGCTCAAAGCTCAAAACGCCAAACAAATAATCGAGCCCTACAACATTCACACGATACGTACGTGGATCATGTTGATTTCGGCTTCGTTTGTTGGTTTGTTTGTTGCGCGGTGAGTGGTATCTACGTATATCTATGAACACAGCATTTATTTGTGGTCCGAATAAGTCGTGCCGGGTTTAGAGCGGGGGGGGGGGGGGGAGGTTGCTTGTTGTCTTGCTATTAATACGTGCTTTCCTGTTCGTGTTTCTCCAAGTATGCGCGAAGAGCCAAACGGCAAACCCCTCCCCCCTCTACCCACACCCCGCCTGCGCATGTAGATTAGGCCGTTGTTCCTCCCCACACTCCATTGTATCTCTCCACCGGGACCTACGGCTTGCGGCGAGCGGGCATCTGGTGCGCGTTGCGTATTAATGCCGTTCGCGTTAAACCACTCCCCTGAGATTTCGTGGTTTGTGCCCACAGACCTTGTACGTACCTATCTAGGATGGGGGATCAACACGGACACTGGGTTTTGCTGAATGTTGATGCCTAGAAAGAACGGGTTAATGTCGACAACACACACAACAGCAGCAGCTGCTGAGTAAAGTCTACGGCAGCAGCAGCAGCATCATCAGTATCCAACGACTGGTGCATCAGCCCACCCATTTTTTTCCCCCACGGGCAGAAACGCCAGACACCCCCCTTGTGCCTTGATTGAGAGACCCCTTGTTGATTATCAACTCCTCCCCCCGTTCCCTTGAGAGATAGCCAGGTACCCAGTACTTGGTAGTAGATATCTAGGTAGAATATGACACCAGCCCAGTGGCTAAAAACTACCTGTCATTATTTGCGGTAGGTACAGCAGCAGTACGAGTCAGCCCTCGTTTTTTACCAGGTATACCAACATTCCGAGAATACGACACATGAACAATAGATACAGGAAGCGGGTGTTCCGTCCTTGAACTAAAAGAAAGAGGGATGGGGGGCGGGGGGGGGGGGGTACTCGTTTTGTTGCTTGCCTTAGTCATCTGGCCATTGACCCACGCATCCCTTTCGAGAGGTACTATCGACATGCCGGAGGGGGAGGGGGGGGTACAACACGAGAAGATGTGCGCACGGATGGCACGCACACGCACGCACGCACACACGTGCGCGCTTTGCTCATGTTTTTGCTTGCTTCTAAGTTCCGGGTTGTGTGCTCGTACAGTACAGTACAGGACACCTAATAAGAAACAGAAAATATGGTCCAGGCTGGATTTCTTATCTGAGAGAGGGCGCTTAATACACTACTTTCAAGATAACGACTCCCGAATTTCTTATTTTACTCTTAAAAATCAGCCTGGCTTTCTTAGTAGCCTGTCTCTTATTAGGTGTCCTGTACTGTACTCGAATTGCGAGGTGGTGGTGGTGGTGGTGGTGGTAGTCGCGAGAGAGAGTGAGGGAGAGGATATTTAGACATTTACTCTCCACGTCTGCAAAATGCTTTCCAGCGTGTCCTGCCTCGCGGTGCCTGGTTTCTTAGTAGGTTTGCCTGCTGCGCTGCGAGCAGCAGCAGCAGCAGCAGCAGCAGCAGCAGCAACAGCAGCAGCAGCAGCAACAGCAGCAGTAGTAGAGCAGTCAACCCAGCATCGTAATGGTGTTTAGCTGCAGCTGGGTGGTGTGACCGTGTGTTTGGAGGGGTGGAGAGAGATGTGATGAGGTTAAAAAAAAATCGATTGAGAAATTCAATCCACGAATCCCGTCGAAAAACTCAAGTTTTTCGACGGGATTCGTGGATTGGATTTCTCCATCGAAAAAGTTGGGATCGAAAAAGCTATTTTTCAACTGTATAAGAAAGCCCGATTATGTCTCCAATCGGAAACCGGCCTTTTCGATCCACGTATCCGACTGCATAAGAAGTAGCCTAAGATTCGAAAATCTCCTGACCAGACCCCCGGGATTCGAAAAAATCCCGACCCGACCTGTCGGATTTCGGCTGACCCGTGAGATATACGCGTCATGTCCCAGCTCAAGTCATGTTGACCTGCGGATCTGGCGAACCGGGTTACTGGTTGATTCTTGAAAATATTTACGCACATGAGTAGTGATGTACGTGGCCTGGCTATATAGTGGTGAGCATGGATGGACATATACATGGATTTTACGGATTTTACGGTTTTTCAGTGTCTAACTGTGAATAATAATGAAGCGTACCGGCACGAGAGGGGCCTTCCGGCAGCAAGCGTTAACTTTTTGTAGTGTCGGAAGCAGGCAGGATCAACGGATTAGCGGAATAGCACTCGAGGGTCAAAGTGGTCTGATCCGCGACATGACCCTTATCTGAAGGGTCATAACCGGACCCGACCCATGATATATATTTTTTTATTTTTCAAACCTGACGCGGCCCGACCCGTGAAATTTCGGACACCTCTTGACCCGACCCGATCAGCCCCGACCCGTGAGGTTCTTGTATGTGTCCTGACCCGCAAACAGCTCTGCCGGTCCATGAGCTTTTTGCGTGACCTCTTGGCCCGACCCGACCCGTGAGATTTGAACAACTCTTGACCCGCGGCCAGATCCGACCCGTGAGATTCGAAAAACTCTTGATTTGGTCCGACTACTGTTGTGTCTGCGGAGTGTCGACGTGCCGTCTCACACGGGCGATACTAGTTGTAAGATAACACACCCCCTGGGAGTAATTTTCAAGCTGATTCAATTACCTTATCATAGCTCTACAACGGTGAGAGTGCAAACACTCACCGACGCGTCTTGGAACGGTCTCGACGAGATCTTCCCAAAGCTATGTGTCACACCCCCGTTCTGGCTGCGTGTGCCCTTGTGAGGAAGCAATTCGTCTTGCCGTCGACGCCAAATGTGAGGAAGCTAGGTGTACGAGGACAGGGTATCCCTAGCCAGGTCAGCCTATGGAACGGGTACTCGTTGCTACTCACGTGTGTTATTTGCTTAGAGCTAAAAGAAGAGCAGGTTTATTCCCTTTGCGTGATGAAAGACTGAGAGGAAAGGGGAAGGGCATCTGGGAACCCCCTTGGTTCCCATCTGAGATATGCCTTCCAAGTAATACCAATACGATCCAAATACCTGATACCAGGTATTTACCCACGTTTTCACATGGTTCCAACAGTACCATATAAGGGCCCGATTTAACGAAGAAAAAAAAATCAATTTGGAAAAAAAAAATCAAATCCGCTTTTCAGTGGTCAGAACCCGCACCACCACCCAAGATTATACCCCAAGATCCTAATCTTTGGTGCTGGTGCATATGTTGACCAATGAAAACCGTATTTGAATTTTATTTTATCCAAATTGAATTTATTTTGTACTCGTTAATATGGGCCCTAACACCCTCCCCTGTTTTGTAGAAAATCGTCTCGGAAATAAACGCGTCCCAGCAGAGGGGTTGTTATCTTTACCTATTTACGGTATATTCAGCATCTCAAATCCCTCGGGCCTGACCGAACAGCGGTGCAGCCTGCCGTGCCTGTTTTGAGCATGCATTTTCGCCAGCCCCCACCCGCCCCCCTCGATGGGGATGTGGCGATTTTAGCTTGAGCTTGCTGTGTGTTCTTCTGTTCTCAAGGATAGGTTTTCACCGCCGCCCCTTTCCCTCTCCACAGCTGGGGATATATGGCGGTATATATAGCTGCGTTCGGTGTCTGGCGTTCGAGCCCCTTGTTCGGGTATAAGCTTCCTTTCCTTTGCCCCTGCTGACATTCCTTCAGAAGGCTAAGGTTTTGTCGCCTCGGTAATTATTAATAGTTGTGAATTGTGGGAGGAAGAGTGGTTTGTATCTGCGATTCAGACCTTGTTGGTGTTCTCACATTAACTCATCGCCAAAAATCTAGTCCGTGGTCAGTGGTCACAGGACAGGGCCCAATACTCTGGTGTGGAAGAACACCTCAGGGGGAAAAAAACCCATCAATAAATACTACAGTAAGTGTGATACAGTGGGTACCCGTGTGGTCCAGGCCAAAAACAGCTCGCTTCACTAATAGCTTTCTCTCTTATCCACAGTGAGAAATATATAGGTTTAGTGTAGGCGGGTCCAACCGATTCGGTCTCTCTTAACTGTACTATTATCTTGTATAGGGTACCCTATTTCAAGTCGGGGTACCCACTGCTGTATGATGTATCATACCATCATACCATACATACGTCCTAAGTTCGCCAAGCCAACGTTTCCCCAAATATTATTCTTCCATGGACTTATTTTTGAGGTTCGAGCCGAAAACAGGTATCCTTGGTCTATTTTGGGCTAGAAACAGGTACATAATGAAATCAAGTACAACGCACGCGCCAGTAGCCCCGCGATTGGCCAGCCTCACATCGTACCTGTTGTTGGCTTGAAACAGGCCAGGTACACCTGGATTGAACCTACTTTGCCTTGCTTTCAACTGTTTTTCCCTGTTTTTGAGCAATCAGAGGTCACGCTGGTTCCCCTGGATATACAGCAGTACACGAACGCCACCACCTTTGCCTGCGTTTAGGTGGTGAGCGTCCCACCCTCGCCAAATCACTACATCACGACCCGCCACATCGACATACAAAACAGCGTGTACGCACTCGTATACAGCACCATGGACATAGACGGTAGTTCGCCTACCCCACTCCGCATTGAGGGTGGGCTCATATTTAGAACGGCCAGGGGACTTACGAGTGCCGTTGTATGCAAGCGGCTCCTCGATAATGGCCGAGGCTTCAAAGCTGGCAACGGTAGAGGGGGGGGTGCGCTAGAAGAGGTACTCCTGCTCCATCGCGCTCGCCGTGGCCAAAAAAACAATTGGGATAGTAGTTGGACAAGTTAAATGTACTATATATTCGCTATGTTCGCATACTACCGATGTGACTACATGTAATACCAGGGAGTGTGATGACGAAATCAAACCGTTCACACATTACTACATACCAGGTAGCTGTATACATTATTCAGGTTTTGGAGGCCGCACGCTGCACAACTGTTGAGGCAATAAAAATTAATAATAATCGTGTTTGTGTTTCGCCGAAAGCACCCACCACCCACCACTCGTGGCGTCTGTTTTTTGTTTGGTTCAAGTATGTACCTTTGACTCAAATGGAATAGGTGCGAGTATACTCGTACCAGGTACGTACATACTTATACTTCGTATATACCTGTTTTCGCCTTTACTCCAAAAAAAGCAGGATAAAATCGACCGTACTATGATACGTACCAGAGGCATCACAGCAGTTATATACGACGTACGTAGCAGTGACGTCTCTCCCCCCCCTAGCGACCGTCCGGGGTCTACGCCTACTACTGTGTAAAATCATTTAATGGCGAATGGCCGAATCCCCTAATGGTCGACGACCACTCAAAACTCATGAACAGAAAGGAATATGATGTCATATGTATGTACGTGTGCTAAATACTCGTTCCCGTCTACATACACTACAGGCCCGCGCATGATAAATAACTCACAAAGAAAGTCAGCCTGAAAATTTGGAAAAAAATAAGAAACCTCTCAGCCTAGTCAAGGCCCAAGCTTTAAGAAAATTGAGCCCTTCCCGTGGCCAAGCGGCTCCTCGAGAATGGCTGAGGCTTCAAAGCTGGCAACGATAGAGGGGGGGGGTGCGCTAGAAGAGGTACTCCTGCTCCATCGCGCTCGCCGTGGCCAAAAAAACAATTGGGATGGTAGTTGGACAAGTTAAACGTACTATATATTCGCTATGTTCGCATACTACCGATGTGACTACATGTAGTACCAGGGAGTGTGATGACGAAATCAAACCGTTCACACATTACTACATACCAGGTAGCTATACATATAATATACCAGGTACCTGGTATACATTATTCAGGTTTTGGAGGTCGCACGCTGCACAACTGTTGAGGAAATAAAAATTAATAATCGTGTTTGTGTTTCGCCGAAAGCACCCACCACCCACCACTCGTGGCGTCTGTTTTTTGTTTGTTTCAAGTATGTACCTTTGACTCAAATGGAATAGGTGCGAGTATACTGGTACCAGGTACGTACATACTTATACTTCGTATAAACCTGTTTTCTATACCTGTTTTTGCCTTTACTCCAAAAAAAGCAGGATAAAATCGACCGTACTATGATACGTACCAGAGGCATCACAGCAGTTATATATACGACGTAGCAGTGACGTCTCTCCCCCCTCTAGCGACCGTCCGGGGTCTACGCGTACTACTGCTGTGAAATATCATTTAATGGCGAATGGCCGAATCCCCAAATGGTCGACGACCACTCAAAACTCATGAATAGAAAGGAATATGATATCATATGTATGTACGTGTGCTATATACTCGTTCCCGTTTACAGACACTACCGGCCCGCGCATGATAAATAATGAGGGCGGGGGGAGGGGGAGGGCAGACTGCTGCTAGTATTGCAGTTTCGCGGGGTCCAAACAGGAACACGAATAAATGCATGTAGTAAATGTATACACGACACGCAAGCAAGAAGAGGGCTACGCACTGCTGCAGCAGCTGCTTGCTGCTGCCGACATGCCATCATGCATGTACCTGGCGAATACCTGGTGTATGTTGGTGTTACAGGGCTGGCGGTTTTTAACGTGCGTGTGTATTTTGCGAAATACATGCGCACTCCTCGTAGTGTGTTCGTACCGCCATGAATATGAACCTTGAATCAGGTTATCTGACCTGATACCTGGTTACACCTGATACCTGGTACCTGGTCACGTGTCGTTCCAGGTATACACATACCTGGTACGGCAGTATTAGTATCCGACACCTGACGAACGGCGGTTCGTTTTGTTTTTGCGTGATGACGAAGAAGATTAGGATGATCATTATTTTTACGGTCCGCACACAAGACACACACAGCAGACAATTTTGGTACGTCGTATGTATGTACGAGTGATATCTACGCATATGAATATTTCGTTCCTTTTTTTGTTTTTGTTCGTGCCTCTCGTTCATCCCGGCGTCTCAATTGTCTGCTGGCTACGTACCGTGCATCCCCCCCCCCGCGCCAAAGATAACGCAGAAACTGCCGTGCTGGAACGAATCTGGAATTTCCGGCGACGATTCTCTCGCGCAAGCTAAGGGGGGGCTCCACACACACAACGAAAATTGTGTTCTCGAAAAATAAAATAACCCGAGACCTTTCCGCATACGCACGCATCCATCGCTCGGCGTGTATCGATCGGCGTGTGCACCCCTCCTCCCAGTTGTTGAGAAAAAAACAGCTTGGAATTTCGTCCGTGGGCGTGCGCTTATAATAAGTGTCTTATATTTTGCATGTTTCCGGTTCATACCACCAGTGCTGTTCCACCGCTCATATAACCCGATCCGCCGTTCGGGTCTCGAGGTCTTCAACGTCTCACGGATCGGGCCGGGTCGAGTCAGGAGGGCTTCAAAATATCTCACGCGTCGGGTCGGGGGTCGGGCTAAGTGACCCGACCCGACCCGGCCCGACGGCCTGACCCGGCCCGACCCGACCCGCAAGGTTTCACCCGATCCGTGGAGAGCCCTGTATGATGCCATACCTGGTGATACTGGTACGAGTGATATCGTTCTATTCATTAGTACGATACCCGCTACATTTTGCGACCACATGATGAGAGCTTGTACGTACCCACCAGACATCGATCTCTCTTGTCACGGGGGTCCATAGTAAATAGGACGTACGGTATATAGACAAAAACCTACTTCGAAGCATATATTTCCCTACTTTTACTAACAATATTTGGTCCTATTTACTGACTGTGGTCCTCCGGAATAGGATGAAGAACCAGCCCGGGACACGGGACACTGGCTGTCGCTGGTTTGTCGACGGGTAGAATGAATGGCGGTATACAATGTGGAGAACACGCTTATAAGATACTATCTATATATGTTATGTAGTTATGTAACGTGTATGTGCGTGTATATACTGGTTGGCGCGTTGGTGTGTTTCGTGTTTCTTAGTTCCTCTCTTTCTTTTGTCATCTTCGTGAATCCACTCGAAATTTCTCGAGTTTCCAGGGGAAGACATCGTACGAGTCAGTGCACGAGTAAGTTATCGTACCGCGGCGCCGTCTTCGTCATCCGTGGGGATATAATCTCCATCAATCTCCTCTCTGACCCCTCTCGTCGTGTTCTTCTTCTGACCCGCCTTTTCTGATTTGTTTTTCACCCACGAGCGAACGCAACTATTCTAAATACTCAACTTCCTAACAAAACAAAATCTGTTTGTTTGTTTTTCACGAGAACGAACGCGAGTATTCCAATTCCCTAATTTTGACGGGCGTCCACCCAAAAACATACCAGGTATAATGAGAATTCCATTTTCGAGCTTTCGAGCTTCCAGCGAAGAAGCATCTGACGTATGTGTATACTTGCGCGACCACCTCAGATTGTGTCCCCCTCATACGAGATGTACATCCTGCATGAGGACATATAAAACCCGTAAGTACGCGCGATCGAAGTATCACACTCAGCTACGTAGCGAAGATGAGTTTCGACGAAATCCTTGATCTCACAGCTGTTGTTGTTTTTTTTTTTCAATATACTTGCGCTGTCCATACGCACACAAGTTGAAGACAGTTTCTAGTCTCCTGCTGCGCGAATTCCTTCTCTAGCGAACAGCTCGTGTTGTGCTTATTATAGTGGGCCGGGAGAAAGGGTACTTGAGAAAGGGTACTCTATATAAGAGAATAGTACACTTAAGAGAATACGCCAAATAGGCTGGCTGGACCCGCTTACGTGCAGTAAACCTATGAATTCCCCACTGTGCCTAAGAGACAAGGTAAGGTTAAGATCATAGGGGGATTGAATCCCGTGTGGCTGTGCGGTTGCTCTGCGCTATGCCAGAGCTCGCACCAAAATAGCACATATATATATATCCGTATCAACGAACTATGATCCGACACTCTGAACACTACTATGGCACTTAAGTACTCGTATCATATGTCAGTACTGAACAGCGCATCATGCTGCTACCTGTGTCCTACGAGCTACAGTACGTATATCAGACGACTATGTTCAAGACATCGACCCGATAGCCTATATGTAGACGTACTATCAATAGCTACTACAGCAGTCGGCTGTCTACCACAGGTAGAGCATGTACGCTAGATATATTTTAACATAAGAGAGGTGCCTTCGACCTGCACAACACCTCTCTTGTGTCGGGGCACCCGCTGTCATTACAACCCCACCACTCACCCCTCACCAACCAACCCATCCACCCACCAACGCACCCACCCCACCCACCCACCCAACGCACGCCTACGCGGCAGTACCACCCAGGTACATGAGATGTATCTGTGGTACAAAATATTTAAGAACGCTACGTGCAATCTTTGACCATTGGTCCAGTCATTATTTTTATCGTTTCGATGTTTCTACGCAACTGGTGCTGCTCAACGACATTCAGAACAGCCCACGCCACGCAGCCAGCAACAACAAAAAAAGGCATGCGTGTAACACCAAAACACACGTTATGTGATCCCTGGTACTTATGATATATAGATGTGAATATATCAGAGCTCAAGTTCAGCGCTTAACTTTTTTATTTGTCCGATCTGCTTGATTGATTGCTTGACCGCAGCAGCAGCAGCAGCAGTCGGCGTACTCCGACTCGGCATTGTTTGCTATTAATAGTATAGGATACGATTAATACTTTTTAACTACCGCTCTGTTTCTAAAATACACCGACGCACACATACATGCTACAAAATATGATACCTGGTACTGACGATACCCGGTCTCGAATCCGGCACTTAATTGCTTTTTTTGTTTGATCTGCTTGCTTTTGGCGGCGTAGTTGGCGTGTGTTTATTCTTTGCATTGTCGTGTGTGTTCTTTGCATTGGCGTGTGTGTATTCTTTGCATTGGCGTGTGTGTTTGTTTTTTGCATTAGCGTGTGTGTTCTTTGCATTGACCCGTTCTTTCTACTCGTCGACGCCCAGCACACCCAAGTGTACGTGCCGATTCTCCAATCCTAAAAGAGATGCAAGCTCTTTGTGGTCACGATCTACTCAGCATTTTTTTGGTGGTGTATTAATTCCTAAAAAATACCACTCTGTCGTGAAATACAAGGAACGTTTGTGTATATATACCACTTTAAGTAGTATATGTTAACATTTTATTAAAAAAAATGTCCTTACGACACTTCGTGACTACGAATTAATAGTGCTGCTTTGCTAACTGTTCTATATATATATCATGTTAATGGGTCTGCTACTCTGCTGCTGTGTTGTGTGTTCTTCACATGGAAAAGTTATTTCTACCCGTCGACATCGTCAGCGTTACAGAGAGTTCACCACATATCGGACACTGCTGTGGTTGAAGCACGCTGTGTAATACCAAGGAGTGGTTGATTCAATCGAATAAGTTGGTAAACTCCCCCTTCGTCAGCATCCAGCCAGCACACCCCGTGTCCGTGCTGATTATCCCATCGCCCTGGAAAAATAAGCTTTGTGGCCACAAACGACGACACGCAGAAAATGCCAAATGCCACACTAGGAGTGTGTGTGTGTTCTTCACAATAATATATTTATATTCATCAGAGTATGCATGCGTAGCAGCGTAATGCTTTCAGTTTGTTCTCTTTCACGCAGCTGGATTGCTAGCAGGATAGGTCGTGCCTGTCGTATATGGCATTGCATTCATTGTCTGCTCCGCTTACTGCATTGCAGCATACATAGTATCTCTGCTCTCGTAGCTTTGTGACCACAGAACTGGTATCTCTCTAGGAGGAAGAATCGGCACGGACACTGGGTGTGCTTGCTGGATGTCGACGGGTAGAAAGTAGAAAGGACGGTTTACTGTGAAGAGCACACACACACCTCGTATATAAATGCAGTCGTAAGGAGATTAGACGAATGCAACGAACGCCATGCTAACTTGCCGGAAACGACAAGCACAACATACTAGCTACAGCATACACACGCGAGCAAACCATATACATTGTGGAAGAGAGAAAAACATGGATGCGACAAAAAGAAAGGGAAAAAAAAAAAAGCAAAAACAAAATGACACAAAATCAAGGGAAAATAAAATATATGGCATATACGGTACAGTACCTGGTATAATAGAAAATCAACACGAAAGAGCAGAAGAAAATTACTCCCGATCTGCACCTATCTATCTATGCTCTACCACTCTGAACCGAAATATAAGGACCATTTCAATTAAATGTTAATACAAAAACGGTCATTATATTCTCGGTCAGATTGGTATCCAGCGATCCGAGGGCGTGAATCGGGATGAGGGGCAGGGGTAGGGGGTGGTTGTAGAGATGGTGTGGGCGTGAATCGGGGTGGGGGCCAGGGGTAGGGGGTTGAAAAGGTGGTGTGCAGGGTCAGGGTTACGAGAGTGGTGGGGTAAGCCTCTCGGCTGTTTCAGTTATTGGGGTATCTCTCGGCTTTTTCAGCTATTGGGGTGTCTCTCGGCTTTTTATGCTATTATTACAGGGGTTCCCAAAAAAAAACAGCGGGCTGCAACAAATAGGCGCTCCGCTGAAACTCTTGCGTTTTGCCACGAGTACAGCTGTACTTGTTTTGTACACGTATCATATATACATGAATGTATATACACATGAATGTATATACCAGTACCTTATCATCCATCATCCATCCATCCGTCCATTTAATACAATACAGTAGTTTTTTTTTTTCGGTCGATCCCATAATTTGTCGGTGCCCAATTTCTCCAGCCGCCCCCCCCCGTACCGCCCTTCGAAACTCAGCCCCGGAGTTGCTAACACATCTTCAACAGGGCCACTAGCGGGGCTCTCCAACCATCGCGTCAAACATTGCACCTGACAAACTAATACCAAACCCATGTACCTGGTACTGGTAAATTTCACCACAAACCCGAAAGTACGCGCGATCGAAGTGTCACACTCAGCTTGCAAAGATGAGTTTCGACGAACTCCTCGATCCCACAGCTGTTTTTTTTTTTAATTTTAGAAATATATTGCGGGCACTCCTCCGACCTCCCCGCTACGTCGGTGCATGCCTCCATTGCTATCGCGTGAAGAGTTCAGTATTTTCTTCCAAGTGCTGACTTTCTTGCCTCATGTACTCGCGTCGAAATTGTGCATGTATACACGCTACTACTATTTCTATTTTTTTCTAAAAACAAAATCCATCCCATTTATTGATCAGCTCCGCCCTTCCTTTCTCTCTCCTTTCCTAGTCGTAACTCGGATCCGGGGTCACCGAGTAGGCGCTTCTCCCCCCTCCCCACTACGGTTCGTGCCTTGATTGTAATCGCGCGAAAGACAAGACTTGAGCCCTTTCTTTCCCTCGTCGACTCGAAATCGAAGTTATATATATATATATACGTACGTAGGCGTTTTTACTATTAATATGTACGACAGTCAATTTTTTTAACCGGAAAAATTTGCTCCTCGGGAGGACTCGATTTTTTCCCCGAAATTGCCCTAGCAGTTTATATAGAGGGTTAAACGACTACGGTATACTGTAAGCAAGATAACACACGCATACATACATACATACCGGGGGTGAACTTCATGGCGAAATTTTCCGAAATAAAGAGGGGGGGAGGGGGCACACACGACGAATATGACGGATTTGGACAGATAGATGGATGTCGGGGAGGTCCTTCCCATGGATGCATCAGTCGAGTCAGTGCTTTTGTTGTTGTTTGCGCTTTCTCCCCTTGTGTGTGTTCTTCACATTGAACCGTTATTTACACCCCGTCGACACCCAGCACACCTACCTATATACGATAGTTGTGTCCGTGCCGACTATACTGCTCAACCGTAGAGAGGATACAAAGCCGGTAGAGACCACCGGGGGGGGAGGGGGGGGGCTCTGCGGGCTGTTGCCGTACCCCACGTTGCTTACATATGGTACTACCCCCTCTCTGATACGTGATACGTATGATGTGGTATTGTATCATAACACTTTAAATCGAAGCGTGTGTGTCCTTCGCAATAAAATGTTGTTTTCTACACGTTGACATCCAGCACGCCCAGTGCCCGGTGCTGATTTTCCATCCATTCTGGAGAGATTACCAAAAAAAAAAACTTTTGGGGTCAAAAACCACAAAACAGAGAGAATACATGGGGTACCTGGTGCATCGTACTGCGGTAAGGAGATTGGGCAATGCAATGTTCATACCATCGTACTGGGATACGAAGTATTTATTATACATGATATGAGCTTCGACCCTAACTCGTTTTTTTTCGTTTCTTGTTTCCGGTCATCATGCGGCACGTAGGAACACAGCCCATATATAGCAGAGCACGGCATATACACACGCCGTCAACCCAGATACATTGAAAAGAGATAAGAGAAAACGACGATGCCGTACGTAAAGAGAGTTTAGTTGGCACGGGGGGTGCGACCGTTTTTTAGCGCTCGGTTTTTAGCGCTCGATTTTTTCAGAGCCAATCAATGCCGAACAAGGTGTTTTTCGGAAAATATCTTGGTCGAGAGCCTTCCAAAACTAAATTGTTCGACTTTATTTAGCACCCTTTACCCTTTACCGTTGTCGAGAAAAAACGAGCGCTGAAAAAAAAAACGATCGCATATACCCCTTCTGCTGGAGCGAAGTCAACGCCCTTTTTTTTAACTGTTCTCAAGATATAAGATATTATACTCGGATGTACATAATAGATATGTACGTTGGCCGTTGGGGTACAACTATTTTTTTTTGTTTCGTTGTGTTTTTGTTCTGTTTTTGTTTCTTGGTCTGGCTTGTTTTGTTGTGTTCTGGTTTTCGTACCCGGTACGTTGGCATTCCGCTTTTTTTTTTTGCTTTCCACCTTCATCAATTTTGCGATTTTGTTTTTGTGTTTCCTCTCTGTCTCACAAATCGATGCCATTAGTAGTCGACGAGGGGAGAAAGGGCCGGAGGTCTTCTCGCGATAAAATTAATGCAAAGACACGAACCGTAGTGGGGAGGAGGGAAAATAATATATTTTGTGAGCCCGGATCTGAGTTACGAGTACAGTAGAATGGAGAAGGGCGAAGATAATAAATGGGAGTGGAAACAAAAAAAAAACTGTGACCCACTTGTGACCACATAATTTGTTACGTATCTCTCTAGGGTAAATAATCAGGACGGACACTAGTGTTGTGGGTTTAATGATGTAGTTGGTGGTTAGAAATAACGGGTGGTTTTGTGAAGACTACACACACAAACGAAGCGAACGAACAAACAAAAAAAAGTTACCCCACCCACGGCAAAGGATCGTTAAGTAAGGGAGCCTCGCCGGCGATCGACCATGAGTCGCGACGCACAGGCATCCTGGATGCAGTGCCTACTATTAGCAATTCTACTCCGTTGTACGTACTAAACTGCTGTACCAGTAAATTGTTTCATTATACAAAATGTCGTTGTACTTTACATGTAAACTTGTTGCATGTTTATGTGTACGTCGTAACTGATATCTGATTTTTTTTTCGGTGTTTTTATTCCACCTGCTGGGCTTGTGCTCATAGTGTCACTGCCGCCGCCGCTGCTGCTGCTGCTGCTGCTGCTGCTGCAGCAGCAGCTACCCACATACGTGCTGCTGCTCACAATGCTAACAATACGGTGCCACGATATGTACATACGATGCATGCACCTGCCACAAGCAGAACACTATCACCAAGCCTGCTTATTATATACGACAGACATACCGGGTACTCTTTTTTCTTTCTTTTTTTTTCTTCAAAAAGTCTTGTGCTTCCGGCGCCTTAACCTTCCTTCTTTGTAGAAGGTGTGAAAAGAGCATCAGATACACCCCATTTTGAAGGGCGAAAATCAGCACCGGCTACGATAATAGTCATTAAAATGAAAAAAAAAATATATATATGATGCTCACATTTGCGCCCAGAGTTGTATGCTATACCACCTCGCACAGATCATTGATTCCCACTTCCATGATCTACTGTAGATAAAAAACTTTCGTATCTTGGACAGATCATCGACAGATCATCGACAGATCATCGATAGATCATCGATTGATCATCGATAGACCATCGATAGACCATCGCTAGACCATCGCTAGATCATCGATAGATCATCGATAGATCATCGATAGATCATCGATAGATCATCGATAAATCATCGACAGATCATCGATAGATAATCGATACATCATCAATAGATCATCGATTTCCACTTCCTCCATGATCTAGACATTTCAGGGAAGATACATTCCTGATCTGCATGATCTATGATGTACTGCTTGCTGTACGTAGCTCATGTGGTCGCGTGGGAGCCGTTTACGTAGTCTGCATGATCTAGAACGGGTTTTTTCCTGGGCTGGATCTTTACTTTTACACAGATCCTGCACAAGATAGATATATCGTAACGGCAGGTTAGGATCTTAAATGATCTAGATCGCGATCTGTCCGGCGTGTGGTATATATATACTGTACAGAGTAGTACGCTAGATTTCATGGAGAGGGCGGAACAACCTAAAGCAACCCAAAAACAAAACTACGGAGAGAGAAGAGAGGGGGGAGGAGGGAGGGAGGGAGTGCCGTTTTTTTTGTTTCCCCCCCCCCCCGACATAGAGCAGTTTGGTACACTAAATAGTAGCGAGAAAACGATCGCTATCTTAGGAGATAGATGGTGGCCACAGGCGGCGAAACAGGAAGGGGGTAAGATTAGCAAAAAGTTTCTTTGTAATATATGGAAACAACGTAATGAGCGCCCAAGTGTTGGAGGTGTCTCTATTAGGAGTAGGAACGGTGCTCCGTCTCGAAAGGGATGCGTGGTCAATGGTCAAATGACTAAGACAAGCAACAAATGAGTACCCCCCCCCTCCTTTACGACAAGAGGTCCGCACCACCCCCAAAAAAAAAGTGTGAATTATCACCTGCTGTCAGCCTCACCAGGGGCGCTTGCGTACCGTACAAAATACTTACCAATTGTGTGCATTAGACTATATTGCTGCTGCTGCCTTGGCCCTCTTCACAGTGCTGGAAAAAAAGCTATCACAATCACATCAATTCCAAGCAGCTGTCTCCCTATATACTTGGAAGTGTGTATGTATACAAGGGTGGGTCCGGTTTTGAAGGCTCGCCCTATTAAGTCCAGGACGGCCGTGGCAAAAAAGTTGCTGCAAAGTCGTTGATGATCACCATCACTTCGTATTGCACGTCGCCCGGGTTTGCTTTTTTTTTTTCACTTGTATTTCCATATACTTCCGGGTTGGCATACCACACCTATATAATAACCCTATGAAACCTTAACCCATTCAGAACTGAAAAAAAAATCCCACACTAATTCCGAGTACTTTGTCCCCAAATTCGTGGGACCAGTTCTTAAGGGGTTAACCCCAACCCTGCTGTGGGGGGTGTGCTTCATTTTCATGCATGGCCATAGTCGTATGACCATAGACCCTCTCATCCCTGCAATGCCGGGACGGAGCATGTCGGGTTTTCACCGACCAGGCAGACATTGCTAGCACCAAGCGCGAAGCGCCGTGAGATGTTGGGCGAGTCGCATGAAGGGTGAGCTGCATCCTACAGTAGTAAGAACCGCTTGTGAGGCGGACTTGCACTGTTGTGGGGGGGAGCTATAGAGGTCTGCAGGGGTAGGTAGGTAGCACGGCTCCGCGGCGTATCTTGGTCGGGGCTTTTCTTCAAAAGTAAACGGGCGGTCGGAGGGCCACAGCCTCGCGACCAAGATCAGACCAAAACGACCTGCAGGAAGTTTTTTTTGCCTGGTCCTGTCTTGCAGCAAATAGGGTGAGTCGAGATTCCGGAGGGGGTTTCCCCATCTGCAGCGAACGGCGTTTCGGGGCACAAAAATACAAAACACGTGCACACACCGACCGGAGAGATCACGATCAGGATCATTTGCGAGATCCTAACGAACGGCTATGTACGGCTCCCACGCGGTATGATGTAGGTAGCATGATGAGCTGTACCAATATAGATCATGCAGATCAATCTACCGTTAAGAATAGATCCGCCCTGAAAGATCTACTCGTAGAAGCACCAAGTGGGCAATCGATCAATGATCTGCCCCAGGCGTGAAATACTTGGGGAATACGGCTCGGAAAAAATTGCAAGGCTCTTGACGGGTCAGAAAGTTTTTGTTTTTGTTTTTTGTCTCACGGGTCGGGTCCGATCCGGTCCGGTCGGGTCGGGTCATGGGGTTCTCAAACTCTCACGGGTCGGGCCGGGTCGGGTCGGGTCACCCTTACCTTTACCCGACCCGACCTGACCCGCGAGGTTTGACCCCGACCCCACGAACAGCCCTGGAAAAAATGTTGTTGCATTCGTGCAAGGGCTCACAAGCGTAGCCTAAGGCAACAGATAGATAGAGCTATGATAGCTGTCTGTGGATAGACGAAGAAAAATTACGTACAGTAGTGTGGATCCGTCCATTCCGGTGCAGCCCGGATCTATATATTTATATATAAGTATCGGACATGCAAGTTTTTGTATACTGTGATGGCCTATTTCCGTTCAGCAAGAATCTGGTAAGAACTTACCATGGTAAGACTCAAACCAAGACCAGGGGTATTCTGAAAAAAGAAACACACACACACTTTACACGCCACACCACGACACGACATGACACTTTTTTTGCCCCGAGTCCCAAACAGAGGGGGGGGGGGGGGGTTACACTAAAACCAACGTAAATATCATTCCTAAAAAATGTCCTGCCGACGACGCCAATGTGGGGCGCAGACACCCCGAGCGGGGGCAGGTTTAGTCTCTATCTTGCGTGGTTGTGGTGTGCTGTAGACACCGAGCCGGGTCGCGGCGGGTGGGTACCTCGGGCCTACCTGGTACACGGAACGGAGTGACAGACCTTGGGCGTGACCTTGAACTTGTGTGTGCGTAATGAGGCGGTACTCTCTACGAGTATATATAGGGGAAAGGGGACCTGGTATCCACAAAAAATGCCTCTTTTTTTTTCGTCCAAAATTCTCACATTTTCGTTTGTTTTTTTTTCCATTCTGACCTTGGGAAGGAAGGAGTGCACATACATACTCTCTCTCGTACGAGTGCTACGTTTTTTTTTCGGGTACTCTCGGCAAAGTCGTACATACCAGGTATGATATTTTTTCGAGGGGGGGGGTTGGCGTGTAGTGGTATGATGTCGTATATAAACACCATGCTTTAATTCTGACCTTGAGAAGGAGTACGTATATCATATACCAGGTACCTGGTATGTTTTTTTCTGTTTTTTTTCGGGTACTCTCGGCAAAGTCGTATGATATTTTGTTCGTTTTTGTTTTTGGCGTGTGTGATGTAACAGGTTATCTTGCATCGCAAACACGTTTGTTTCCTCGCACGATATCATCGCAATGACCGGTGATCTAGTCCGCGGCCACAATGCAGGCTCCAATAATTATGTGGAGTGTGGAAGAATATACGCAACAACTCCAAGTACGTGGTATATATTCTGATATAGTGCACTGGTTTAATACAGCAATAGGCTATTGGTATGTATAATTCGTCAAGTATATATTGCTGGTGGCTTGACACCCGTATGCAGGAAGAAGGAAAAGCAGCGGCCAACCAACAATCGCGCAGTGTGCGGAGACAATAAGTTTTTTTTTTCGGTACAGTATATTTTACACTGCTGTACGATGATGCTGCTGTTTGTCTATGGTTTTGCTGTGCTATAAACGTACGTCCAGTACATTTTGGAAGCGGCCGAATACGCCGCCCTCCATGAGGCGAAGGTACACGGGGGCGCGCGACACAGCAAGGCACACCGTTAAGCCCCGTACCCGTACTTTTACCACCACTGTTGCCTGATCCCTTTCTTCCGCGTACTCGTATATACGCATACACTTTGCCTTTACCCGCCCATCCCTCCCTTCATGCATCCGCCCATTGGGGCAGTCGAACAGCAGTCATCCTTACATACTCAATACGTAAATTACTCCATACATGCATCAGTCCACCCGTCCATCAGTCCACCCATCGATCCACCCACACACCATTCAATCATCCATCGATTGGTCAACCCACACCAATCCATTCATTCATCCGTCCATTCAACTATCCATCCATCCATCCAATCATTCATTCATCAGTCCACCCACACATCCATGCATGCATCCATCCATCTATGCATCCGTTAGTTATCTCCCATCCACCCACCCACGCACCAAATCCATCCGCCAAGCGACTCACACATCCATCCAGCAGTCCATCCATACAGCAGTCCACCCAAACCCATACATCAGTCCACACCCACACCCATCCACCCATCCGTCGATCAATGCATGCAAGCATCCACCCACACATCCGTCCATCAATTCATGCAAACATCCACCCACACACCAATCCATCTACCTATCCGCAAAATCCATCTGCCAATACACCCACCCACCCATCAATCCATCCGGCCCTTGCCCTTCTCCTCTCACGATCGCACAGCAGTACATGTGATAAAACATGTTTACACACATGTGCACGCGCATTTAACTAAAAACCACGTATGCACAGCAGCAATGCATGCGCACATGAAATAAAATACACACATCATACATGTGCATGCTCTTCTCGCCCCCCCGCTGCAATCCATCATCCCTCTCTTCTCGTTTTTTTTTGTCATATTGACCATTCCTTGTGGCGTTCCTTGTGGTGAAAGTATACACGTTATACGACACTTACCGGCAATATATACTGCCAACGCAGAAATCTCTACCGGCTGTACGTAGGCTGATTCCCCCCCCCCCCCAAGTCCTTTCATTTTTTTCATGGATTGTGCTTTTTCTTCTCCCACTCCATCCATCCAGACTCCAGAATCATTGGAGCTTGTCTTGCTCCCACAGCCTAGGTATAATTATGGCGATGATGAGTTGATTGAATGTGAGCACGATGATTAAAACATCCGGTAAATAGTTATTGCACGCATTATATATACGAAGTAGTACCCTATCATATGATATTATGTCCTTGCTGTTGGTGTGTTCCTACATGTGTCGCGCGCCCGCACACACACGAGTTCGCCTCCGAGTGCCCCACCCATCGTTCTGTGAACCCATCCACCCATCCATGCAGCCATCCATCCACCCACCCATCCATCCACCCACCCATCCATCCATCCATCCGTCCGTCCATCCATCCATCCATCACTCCTCCAAATCACCCACCCACCCACCCACCCACCCACAGAGCATACCTGATACCTGGATAAGTATTGTCGCCTCGGGACGTTCTTGCGCCCTCTCATGATATAAACCAACAATAGAGGCGCGCTGTCTGCATACACCCATTCAAGCGAGGAACTCTTCTCCTTTTCTTTTTGGTTCTTATAATCCAACGGGATGTGTTCAGAGATGAGGAAATTAGACGAATGAATGTGGTATGGACAAGTTTGTTGGGGCACTCGGAGATAGTACGTAGCGAGGAAATGATCGCTATCCTCGGAGATAGTAGATGGTGGCGGCCACAGGCGGCGAAACAAGAAGGGGATAAGAGTAGCAAAACGATTGTATGTACGTAATAAAAGCATGTTTTTCTTTTTCTTTTGATTGTGTTCTTCACACTAACCCATTATTTCTACCCGTCAACGTGGAAACAACGTATTAGCGCCCAGCTGTTGGAAGTGTCTCTATGAGGAGTAGGAACGGTGCTCCGTCTCGAAATGGATGCGTGGTCAATGGTCAAATAACTCCGGCAAGCAAAAAATGAGCACGCCCCCCCCCCTCTCTATCTCTATCTCACCGTTGCAGCGTTGCATGTCTGCCAGAATACGGGCACGTCTGAATATGTTATTTTTCTCTAACCTCCCTCCCTCCCATCCCTCCCTCCCATCCCTCCCTCTCTCCCATCCATCCAACCATGCATACCAAAACCAGACCATGCGGCTGTGCCGAGCGCTGGGGCTGACGGTGGGCATCGCGACCTTCCAGCGAGAAGTAGACGACACCGTGCACATAGGCGGGTCCCACCTGGTAAGGCGGGTTCTGGGAGCGATCGGCGCGGGTGACCTCGTGAGCGATCGCGACGTCGTAGCCCTCTCCTCCGCCCAGTACGCGGAGATGATAAGGCACCAAGACACCTACACGAAGAACGACCAGATCCGGGTTCTCTTCGAGAGAAGGGGGGAGGCGTACTCGCCCGGCTCGACCCTTCTCATCGACGACACGCGGAGGAACGTCGAGGCGTTCGTGAGAATCGGCGGGCACGGGCTTCTCGTGGAGGGGGGCCAGGGGTTGGTCTTGCAGAGGGCCAAAGTGGTGGAGCCGTCGTGCACGTTCGTTCCGGGGATGACCTTCACCAATTCCTCCTCCAGCAAGCAGCAGCAGCAGCAGCAGCAGATGCAACTACAGATGCAACAAATGCAGCAGCAGCAACAGATGCAACAAATGCAGCAGCAGCAGCAGCAGCAACAACACCCCCACCAGCAGCATCCCCCAACGGGGTACGGTTACTGGGGGGGGGGGGGGGGGGGGGGGAGGGGCACTACTGTATGTACCTGCGTAGCTCCCGCCACCGCCTCCGGTGCCGCCGCTACTGCTGTGATACGTATGCAGCAGGGGGGAGCTACTATCTGCCTATATAGCTCCCACCGCCCACCGCCGCCGCCGCCGCTGCTGCTGCGATACGTATGCGGCACCACCCCTCCTACCTAGCGCCCCTAATGGACTTCGGCTACTACTAACTGTGTGGTCCGGTCCGTGCGATGGGAGGGTAAGGGAAGCTATCTATCTAGCTACCTGCCGCCGCCGCCACCGCTACCGTGATGCAGCAGTGGGCGGAGGCTTTCTGCATGCACTCGCTGCCTTGTGGGCGAAATGAGGCTATATATACACAGTGGGGGATGGGGAGGGGGTTGGCGGCGGGGGCCTGGGCGGGGGGCGGGGGGGGTGTACTCATGCCGTGCACGGCCGTAGTCGTATGACCATAGACCCTCTGGCGGGAGGGGGGGGTATAGTAGTATACCAGTGCCTCGTCTCGTCGGCAAAAACAAAAAAGAACGAGGCTGTTTTTTTTTGTCTGCCGTGCGCTTTTCGCGGGAATGCTCTAGAGTTGTCGATGCCACCACCTTCGTGAGCATCAGCGGCAGCAGCGACGGCAACTCTAGCGTCAGCAGCAGCAGCAGCAGCAACAACAACAACACGAGCAGCAGCAGGCACACAAGGCCACCGCTTGGTGGGGTGGAGGGCAGAGATGGTTGGGCCTAGGGGGAA
>MEHQ01002433.1:44290-118892 GCA_008828725.1 Saccharina japonica | reverse complement strand
GGTGGAGTGAAGCATGATTCCGACAGCGATTCTGGAGATCGCCGGCGGCGCGGACGACCCGACAGGCCCGCCGCGCACGCGCACTGGGAAATGCAGCCGAGTGCGGTTCATTGACGACTCTTTTTTTTTTTTATTTATTTTTGAATTTTTCCGCGGAGGGAGAGGGCGCTACGACGTCGCGCATCGCTCACGAGGTCACCCGCCCGATCGCTCCAGACACCCGCCTTACCCAGTGGACCCGCCGATGGTGCACGGTGTCGTCTACTTCTCGGCTGGAGGTCCGGGCCGGGGAATTTTTTTGCCCAGCCGTCGAGCCCCCAGCGCTCGGCACAGCGCGCGATGTCTGTTTGCCGTCATCATGGTTGGGATGGATGGGAGAGAGGGAGCCGGCATGGCAGCGAGGGCCATGGCGGAGAGGCGAGGGAGGGAGGGAGGTTTAGAGAACGAAGTACATTATGTCAGCTGTCACGTTGTCTGCGCCAGACATGCAACGCTCCGGCTGACAGGATGGGATGGGAGAGAGGGGGGGCCGGGGGGCCGTTGCCTCATTTTTGCTTGCCGCGAGTTATTGACCGATTGACCACGCATCGCATTTCGAGACGGAGCACCGTTCCTACTCCTCATAGCCAGACACTTGCAACAGCTGGGGGCCGCTAATACGTTGTTTTCACGTGGACGGTAGAAATAATGGCGTTAGCTGTGAAGAAGCACAATCAAAAGAAAAAAGAAGAACATTGCTTTGTATTACGATACATACAATAACGTTTTGCTACTCTGTATTCCCCTTCTGCTCTTCGCGGGCCTGTGGCCGCCACCAGTCTAAACTATCCTCCCGAGGGGATAGCGCGATCATTTCCTCGCACTACCGTACTATCTGCCGAGCCTGCCCCAACAAGAGCTTGTCCATAACACGATTCAGTTCGTCTAATTCCTCATCTATGCTGAACAGCGACTCCGTTGCGTGTATTAAGAACCAAAAAGAAACGAGGGAGGAAGAGGTTCCTCGCTTGAATGGGTGGTATGCAGACAGCGCGCCCTCTATTGTTGTTTTTTTGGTCGTGGGTCCGTGTCGCGATGCAGTGGGCTGGCCCGCCGTGTGTCTCGTGTGCACTGGATGTGGCCGAGTGCGTGCCTTCTTTCTGTCATGAGAAGCCCACACACAGGTAACCGCTACTACGCTTTCGCATAACTCGCCAAGAAGCGCTCCGAGCCGACAATACTACCATACATGTGACCTCTGTGGGTCGGTAGGGCGTGGAAAACGTTGGGTAGGAGTGACAAACCAAGAATGGGATGGATGTTCGGACGGAGGATGGATGGGAGGGAGTGGATGGGTGAGTTAAGATGATGGCCCTAGTTGGGTGGGCTGGATGGATTGGCTGCCAAGGATGTCGGTTGGATGGCCGTTCACAGAACGATGGTGGGGCCCACTACGCGAGGCGAACTCGATGTTGTGTGCGGGACGCTCGCGGCGCCGACACATGTAGCGGAACACACCAACAGCAAGGACATAAATACTATGCATAGGGTACTAACTTCGCTATATATAATGCCGCTGAATAACTATTTACGCGATTGTTTTATCATCGTGCTTCACATTCAATCAACTCATTCATCGCCATAATTATACACTATGGCTGTGGGGAGCCAATGCACAAGGCGTCCAATGCGATTCCTGGAGTCTGGGATGGCACTGATGTGCGGGGAGGAGAAGGAAAAAGCACAACATCGCGCATGAAAAAATGAATAGGCGACTTTTGGGGGGCCCGCCCGGCCTGCCGTTGCGGAGCGGAATGACCATAGTGCCTTTAGTAGCGCAGCCGCGTACGAGATTTCTTGCGTTGGCAAAGGAAGTATATATTGCGTAACGTGTCGATATTATCACGTGTATACCTTCACGCACAGAGAATGGGAATAAACGTGGCACCAAGGAACATGGTCAATATGACAAAAAAAAAAACGAGAAGAGAGGGGATGGCCATGGATTGCAGCGAATGGGGGGCGGGGGAGAAAAGATGCATTCGCCACATGTACTGATGTGTGTGTATCTTTATTTCATGTGCCGCATGCATTTGCTGCCCTGTGCGATACGTGGTTTTTTAGTAAATGCGCGGATGCCACAGCTGGTTTGTGCCTAACATGTTTTTATCACATAGTAGCTGCTGGTGCGATCGGCGTGAAGAGGCAGAAGGGCAAGGGGCGACAGCGCCGGGATAGGAAGTTAGACTCGGGTGGGCGTGGATTCGGTTGTCATTCGGCACGCGATGGATTTTGCGGAGTAGGGTAGATGCGATTGGGTGCTGTGCGGCGGGCATTGTTTGCATGAATATAGAGCATATGGACGGCGATGTGTGGGCGGTTGGCGCTTCATGCCTTGCATGCATTTGATCGAGCGATGGGTGGCTATGGGGTGTGAGCGGGTGTGAGACACTGAGTATGGTTTGGCGCTGGACTGCCTATGGCACTGGCTTGCTGGCGGCGATCGGAGTGTTGTGGAGTTCGCCCTTTGGTTGCTGCCGGAATCTCTCAGGAATTTTGGGTGCAGTGCCGTGACTGCTGGCTGCCGTGCACTTGGGCGAGAGGGGGGGGTTCGGGGGGGGGGGCAGGGGGGGGGGGCGGGGGGGGGGGGGGGGGGGGGGGGGGATGGGCGGGGCGGGGGCGGGGGGGGGGGGGGGGGGGGGGGGGGGGTATGAATGCGGCCTCGATGCCGGTCGCTGTACCGTGTAAGCACCGGCTTGCTCCCGCGGCATAGTAAGAACACGCAGGACAACCTGCAAAGAAAAAACTGCACAGCCAGACCGTGATGACCACCATACCCCAGTCATATTGGGCCGGTGAGGTCGTACAAGAAACACCTGGGCGAAATAGTGGCCATAACTAACGGATGCCATAGATGCGATGATGACAATGCGACTGGCATGTGGTGGGCTGGAGCTGAGTCGAATGAATGATTGGAGTTGCATGGATGGATAGTTGAATGCGATCGGGCAAAGATGCAATGAAAGGATTCCGCTCGTGAGTGACAATCGATGGATGATCACATCGGTGTTCGTGGGGCGATTCTGGATGGGATGTTGGCACTGATGCACGGCGGCGATCTGGATGCATGGCTATGGAGTAATTTACGTATTCGAGCTATGTAAGGATAAGACTGCATCTGCTTTCGACTGCGCCCAATGCGGCGGGATGCAATGAAGGGAGGGATGGCGCGCGGTAAAGGGCAAAGTGTTATGCGTATGATACGAGTACGCGGAAAGAAAGCGGCATTTCAGGTGCAACAGCTCAAACCCGGCGCTCCGGTAAAGAAGTACGGGTACTGCGGGCCCAACTTTGAAAACGGTGTGCCCGGTTGCCCTGTGTCGCCGCGCCCCGTTGTGCCGTTCCAAGACCCCATGGATGGGCGGCGTATTTCGGCCGCTTCCCAAAATGCTACTGGACGGTACGGTTTTATAGCACAGCAAAACCAATAGACAAACAGCATCATTCATGTCGTACAGGCAGCTTAACAAATACGTGCTAGCGCAAAAAAAAAACTTATTGGTCTCCGCCCACACTGGCGCCGATTGTTGGTCTGGGCGCCGGCTGCTTTTCCTTCTTCCTGCATACGCGGCTGTCAAGCCACCAGCAATACTGATACTGACGCAATTAATACATTACCAAGTAGCCTATTGCCTGTATTTCAAAACCAGTGCGCACTATATCAGAGATATATAACCACGGTACTTGGAAGTTCGTTGTGCGCTATATTTCTGTCCACACCGGTCCACATAAAGTTTTATTGGAGCCTTGCATTGTGCCGCGACGTGTAGATCACCGCGTATCATTTGCGGCTGGCCCAATGATACTCGTGCCCGATGAAAACAAGACAGTGGTATTGAACCGACAACCTCAGAGACTAGACACTGTACATGCACACACCGGCCAATAACATAACCTACCAGAACAATAAATATCATACGACTTTTGCGCGAGACCCAGTACTGCCGAAATAAAAACCAGAAAAAACATACCAGGTACCTGGTATATGATAAGTATACGTACTCCTCTCAGGGTCAGCCAATTAACAGCATGGTGTGATATACGACATCGAGTATCCCACAAACCCACCGCACACCCCCCGCTCGAACCGAAATAATAACAATAGCCTCGAATCAATGTACGACTTTTGCGAGAGAGCGCAGGAAAAAAAAAAAGAGTAGGCCACTCGTACAGAGAGCAGAGGGATATGTATGCTGGCACATCCTTCTTCCCAAGCGTCGAGATGCGCCAAAAACAAGCGGAATAAATACTAGTAGAAGAGATTTTTGCGACGCAAAAAAAAGAGGATTTTTTGTGGATTACCAGCGTCCCCGTTTCCCCTATATTATACTCGGTAGAGAGTACCGCCTCATTACGCACACACAAGTTCGAACGGTCCACGCCCAAGGTCTGTCACTGCCGTTCCGTGACCAGGTAGGCCCGAGGTACCACCCGCCGCGACCCGGCCTCCCGTTCTACAGCCCACACCACAACCACGCCAAGCATAGATCGTGTCCTCTTGTCTCCCCTCTCCTCTGTTTGTTCCCTTTTTTTGTCTTCTCCTTGCTGGGTCTTTCCTCTTTGCCTGTCTGTTCTTACCCCTCCTCCCATTTCTTGCCTACCTCGCCTAGTTTTGTTCTACTTCTGTGCTTTCTACCCCCTTTTGCTTGGCTTCTTGTCTTCTCTTCCCTGGCTTCCCTCCTTTTCCCTTTTTTTCCGCCTCCCTCCTTCCCTTTTCCCTCTTCTTTTTTTTTCTGTTACTCTCTGTTTTATAAACCGTTCAATCCCCTATTCCCTTCTCCTGCCCCCCCCCCTCCCCCTTTTCTTTTCCTTTCCCTGGTCCTTCTGTCGAGTTGCAGTTTATTTTCCTCATCCTCCAGATCGCTAGGCTTGTTTCGTCTGTGAGAGAAGATCTATCGCTTGCAGCATGGCGGCGTGTGTTGGGTTGGTTCGTGCTTGTAGACACCGAGCCGCCGGGCTCGCGGGCGTCGGTCAGGTGGCCACTACTCCGGCAGCCAGGATCATTCTGCGGGCGCATCCTACCTGGGTACCACGGCCAACGAAGATGAGTGGGACAGACCTTGGGCGTGGACCTTGAACTTGATGCCGAACAGCAATTTTTTCCAGGGTAGGCCGAGCTGAGGTTGGCGGCGAACGCGGCGGTGTGCGTAATGAGGCGGTACTCTGCTACGGATCTATATATAGGGGAAAGGGGAGCCTCCGGTAGTCCACAAAAAATGCCTCCCTCCCTGCTTTTTAAGCTCCCGGTCCAAAATTACGTGCACCATTTTCGTATTGTAACTTTTTTTGTGTCCATTTCTCCGACCTTCGGGAGAGGCAAGTGCAGCCGCAGTGCAGCATCAGCATACGTCTCTCTCGCTAACCGAGCCAATTGCTCACGGTAAATTTATTTTAAGTCGTGGACTCCTCGGCAAAGTCGTACATACCAGGCATGATTATTTTTCGAGGGGGGGGTTGGCGGGCGTAATCGTATGATGTCGTATATAAACACCGATGCCTTCAATTCTGACCCTGCAGAAGGGAGTACTATATCATATACCAGCGTAGCCTGGTATGTTTTTTTCTGTTTTTTTTTCGGAAGTGCTGTTTACTCCTTCCCGGCGAAAAAGTTCCGACCAACCATGATATGTATATGTATTCTTGTTCGTGTTTTGTTTTTGTTGGCCTGAGTTGGAGCCTGTGACCCAGAATTGTGGATAACAGGTATCTTGCACTCGCCAAGACACGTTTGTTTCCATGCGCTACGATATACATCGCAGCACTCAGACGGTGAATCCTAGTCCGGCATGCAGAACAGTATCTGAAAAGGCCACATGCACGCGGCAATCTTGGAGATCGCTGCCACAGTGCTGTGCCAGATGTCAAGTTCCGCTCAATAATATTGTGGGAGGGCGTCGTACCTGCGGGATAGAATTTGATATTACGCCTAAGCAACCTCCAGGAGTAACGTGGCGTATTATCGATTCGTTGCATATAGTGCAGGCTGGTTGAATACAGCAATAGGCTATTGCGTATGGCTATAATCTCGTCGAGAGTATATATGCTTGGTGGCTGGGAACCCCACGATATGTGCGCCCTAGGTGTAAGCGAAAGAAATGAGCTCCACCTGCGGGGCCAACCAACGAGATGCGGGCGAAACACCACGGCGTGTGCGGAGACAATAAGTTTTTTTTCGGCGTACAGGGTATTTTAATATAACCACTGGACCCATGGCTACGATTGATGCTGCCTGCGATTTGTTCTTATGGTTGTGCTGTGCCTGAGTTAAAACGTACGGGTACCAAAGTAGCATGTTTGGAAGCGGGTCTTGCCGAATTACCGTAAGCCGCCCTCCAGTCCCAGAGGAGGCCGAAAGGTACACGGCGCACCGAAGGGGCGGCCCGCCCCGCGCGGCACAGCATGCCATAAACAGCCGGCAGCAGCCGTTAAGCCGCGTCACCCGTACTTTTCTACTCGACCACTTGTTGCCCTGGTCCTCCTCTCTCTTCGCAGCCGCTACTACCGATTAGTATACTGCATACACTTACCTGCCCCTTGCCCTTACGCCCAATTCCCTCCCTTACAATGCATCCGCCCATGCGGGCCAAGCGGATCGACAGAAAACCAGCATGCGAAATTCAGCTGGCGTTACAGATACCTCAAATACGTAAATTACGTCCATACCATGCATCCGGTCACGCGTCCATGCAGTCCAGCCATCGCATCCACGCCATCACACCATTCAATCATCCTTCGATTAGGCGTCAACCACAACCAATCCTTTCATTCAGTTCCGATCCATTCAACACCCCATCCAGTCAACACACACAGCACCCACTCATCCACAACATCACCTAACAATCTCATCGACAACTCCCATCCACCACCACGCACCAATCCATCGCAAGGCGGACTCCACACATCCCAGTCCAGTCAGTCACAACATGCAAGCCCAACCCGTAAACCCATACATCAGTCCACACCCACACCCATCCACCCACCTTGCTCCAGACTACACAAGCCCCACCCACACACCGTCCATCAATTCATGCAAACATCCACCCACACACCAATCCAGGATCTACCTATCCGCCAAAATCCATGCTGCCAATACACCCACCCACCCATCAATCCGATCGGCCCTTGCCCATTCTCTTCTCACGATCGCCCCCACAGCAGGTACATGTGATAAAACATGCTTTACACGACATGCTGCACGCGCATTAACTAAAAACCACGTATGCCACAGCAAGCAATGCATGCGCACTATGAAATAAAAACACACATCATACATGTGCATGCTTTGCTTCTCGCCCCCCCGCTGCAACCTCCATTATCCCTCTCCTTCTCTGTTCCCTCGTTTTTTTGCATAGCCGACCATTCCTCTGTTGTCGGCGTCCTCCTGTGGTGACCCCAGCGTTATACACGCTTATACGACACTCTACCGGGCGTAAATATTACCTCACTGCAACGCAGAAATCTCTTACCGGCACTGATACGTCAGAGGTCTGAGTGTCCCACCCCCCCCCAAGTCGCTCTTCATTTTTTTCACTGGATTTGCTTTTTTTCTCCACACTCCATCATTCCAGCACTGCCAGAATCATTTGGACGCCTTGTCTTGCTCCCACAGCCTAGCGATAATTATGGCCGATGATGAGTTGCATTGAATGTGGAGCACGATGATTAAAACATCCGGGTAAATAGTTATTGCACGCGATGTATATATACGAAGTCAGCTACCCTATTCAATGCATATTATGTCCTTGTCTGTTGGCTGGTTCCTACAGTGTCAGCTGCGCGCCCGCCACACACACGAGTTCGCCTCGAGTTTGCCCCACCCATCGTTCCTTACCCATCCACCGATCATGCAGCGCCATCCATCCACCCACCCATCCATCCACCCACCCATCCATCCATCCATCCGTCCGTCCATCCATCCATCCATCACTCCTCCAAATCACCCACCCACCCACCACCCACCCACAGATTGCATACCTCGCATACCTGCGCATAAGTATTGTCGCCTCGGCGACGTTCTTGCCGGCCCTCTCATGATATAAACAACAATAGAGGCCGCCGCTGTCATGCATACACCCATTTCAAGCCGAGAACCTTCTCCTTTTCTTTTTGGTTGGCTTATAATCAACGCCGGATGTGCTTCAGAGATAGAAATTAGAGCGACATGAATGTCGGTTCATGGACAAGTTTGCTTGGGGGCACTCGGAGATCAGTTACCGCTAGCGAGAATGATCGCCTATCCCTCGACGATAGTAGATGGTGAGCGGCCACAGGCGGCAGAAACAAGGCAGAAAGGGATAGAGTAGGCAAAACGATTGTCATGTACGTAATAAGAGCATGTTTTTCTTTTATCTTTTGATTGTGTTCTTCACACTAACCCATTATTTCTTTACCGTCAACGTGGAACAACGTATTAGCGGGCCGCGCCCAGCTCGTTGGAGTGTCTCTCATGAGGAGTAGGAACGGTGCTTCCGGCTCGAAATGGATTGCGTCGTCAATGTCAAATAACTCCGGCAAGCAAAAAGATGAGCACGCCCCCCCCCCCCCCCTCCATCCCATCTGTCACCCGCGAGCGTTGCATGTCTGCCAGAAACGCTGCACGCTGAATGAATGTATTTCTCTAACTCCCTTCCGTCCGTCGCCTCCCTCCCTCCCATGCCCTCCCTCCCATTCCCTCCTCTCTCCCATCCCATCCAACCATGCATACCAAACACCAGGGAACCATGCGGCTGTGCTGAGGCGCTGGGCTGAACGGTCGCGGCATCGCGCGGAGCCTTCCAGCGAGAAGGTAGACGACACCGTGCACATCGGCGCGGTCCCACCTGGTAAGGCGGGTTCTGGGACGCATCGGCGCGGGTGACCCTCGTGAGCCGGTGATTCGCGGACGTCGTAGCCTCTCCTGGCCGCCCAGTACGCGCGCAGCATGATAACGGCACCAAGGACACCTACCACGAAGAACGACGCCAGATCCGGGTTCTTCTTGCGCAGACGAGAAGGGGGGCGGACGTAATCGCCCCGCCGGCATACACCCTCCTCACTCGACGACACGCGGAGCTCCACAGGGAACGTCGAGCGTTGTGAGAATCGGCGGCACGGGGCGTTCTCGTGCCCGAGCCCCGCCCAAAACCCCCGAGGGGGCCAGGCTCGTTGGTCTTGCAGAGGGCCTCAATAAGTGGCTGGAGCCGTCGCTCACGTTCAGTTCCCGGGATGACCTTCACCCAATTCCTCCTCAGCACAGCAGCATAGCAGCCGAGCCGACCAGCAGATGCAACTACAGATGCCCAACAAATGCAGCAGCAGCCACAAGGAGCAACAAATGCAGCAGCAGCAGCCAGCGCAACAACACCCCACCAAGCAGCATCCCCCAGACGGGGGGTACGGTTATATCTTTGCAGCCGGGGCCAGGTTTTCCGTTGGGCGGGCGGGGGGGGGGGGGGCCACTACTGTATTGTACCTGCGTAGCTCGCGCCACCGCCCTCCAGTTCGCCGCCGCCTACTGCTGTGATACGGTCAATGCCAGCAGAGGGGAGAGACATGACTATTGCCCCTATATAGCCTCCCACCGCCCCGCCGCCGCCGGCTCGCTCGCTGCTGCCTGCTCCGAGCTACGTATACTCTCTGGCCGCTGCACCCCTGCCTACTACCGCCCCTAATGGACTTCGGCCTCTACTAACGTGGTGTCCGGTTCCGTTCGATGGCGAGGCGTAAGGAAGCTATCTATCTAGTCTACCTGCCGCCGCCGCACCGCTTACCGTGATGCAGCAGTGGCGGAGGCTGTTCTGCATGCACTCGCTGGCCTTGTGGTGCGCGAGAATGAGGCTGATATAATACACGTGGGGGAAAATGGGAGGCGGGTTGCGCGGCGGTTGGCCTGGTCGCGTAGGGGCGGGGGGTGTACTCATGCCCTGTGCACGGCCGTGTGTATGACCATTAGACCCTCTGCTGGAGGGGGGGTTATAGCGTATAACCAGTGCCCTCGTCTCGTCTGGCAGAAAACAAAAGAACGAGGTGCATGTTTTTAATTTTGTTCTTGCGCGTGCGCTTTCGCGGAATGCTCATAAGTTGTACGATGCCACCCCTCTCGTGAGCATCTAGCGGCAACCCAGCGACGGGCAGCTTCTACGCGTCACCAGCGCGAGCAGCTGAGCCGAGCCAACACAACAACACGAGCAGCAGCAGGCACACAAGGCCACCGCTTGGTGGCATGGTGGAGCCGGCAGAGCATGGTTGGGGCCTAGGGGAAGGGGGGGGGAGCGGAGGGTCAGGGGGTGGGGGGAGGGGGGGGGGGCGTACTAATTCGTTGCTTGCCTTAGTCATTTGACCATTGACCACGCATCCCTTTCGAGACGGAGCGGGGGGGCGATATGGCGAGGAGACTCCCGCGGCTAAACGATTGCCCAGTATTAAGCCCACGGTGTCGTCGAAGGATTTTTTTGTATTCCACGACTGCAAACAGTACTACTACTTTCTATCAATAGCTGTCTTACCTTCTCAGTCACACACTATACAACGATACGTACATACAATACAATACATCAATTACATTACGTACAGGCATACCCTTTTACAGTTATGCGTTTTCCTCCGTTCTTTTATTTCCTGCTTTTTCTACGTACTAGTAACCTATTTTTTTTATCTTTTTATCTTTTTATTTTTATTTTTTTCGGCGTGAAACTCAGCAAAAAGACATATTGCGAGATGAAACGAACGTTTTTTTTTTTTTCCTGGTTGGCTGGCTGGATGAATGTTTTTTTCTTTTTTATTATTACTGCGTTTTTCGTTTCCTTAATTCCCCGTCGTTGCAAAAAAGTCAAATCAGTTTTGTCGTTAGTCGTCAGGCGTTTAGCGGGGCGGGGGTGCCGGTGCAGTGTTGCGGGTGGTGGCTGGCAAGCAGGCAGGCAGGCAAAAATCACGGCCAAAAAAAAGGAAGAAAAAGTAACTCTATAAATAAAAGTATGTGCGTGTGACGATTTTTGCATGCCGAGCATATGTATTGACAAAGGGGCAATGGTGTGTAATTGTTGCAGCAGCAGCAGCAGCAGCAGCAGCAGCGGCGGCGGTGGGTAGCGGCGCACAGCCGCAGACGGCGTCACGCATACGTAGCCGAAGCGTCGCGTAGCCGCGTCTTTTTTTTTCTCTCTCTCTCTCTCTCCCCCTCTCTCTCAAGGAGGAAGAAGCAGGGTTTCGACCCGTGTATGGTGGCGTTATTTTTGTCTTGTGTGTCTTGGCTGCCCCCCTCCCGCGCCCCCCCCCCCCCCCCCCCCCCCCCCCCCCCCCCCCTCCCCCGCCTGTTTAGGTACATTTCGTTCTAACGGGATGTAAGGAAGGGAAAAAAAGGGAGGGGGAGGGAGGGAGGGAGGCGTGGGCGTTAGCGACGCTTCGTTTTGTGTAGTTGGAGTTTTGTGCAGGGGTGGGGAAGGGGATGGGGGGGAGGGGCGGAGGGGTTTGTGGCATTTGTTTTAGACCTTTTGAGTGGGGGTGGTTGTTTGACCTTTTTTTTTACCTGCTAGGTCATGGCTGAGTACTATGTCGAGCGAGCCGGTGTGTGTGTTGGGGGAGGTGGCTGGGCTGCGGCTGCATGCGCCTGATTTTCTTCGGTTGTGATGTCGCCTCGCGCATGGTTGGATAAAATAGATGGGGTTGACTGGCGGATGGACTGATTGCTGTATAGCTGTGGCGGCGGTTAGATTTCGGTATTTTCTTTCTTTTCTGTCTGTCTGTCTGTCTGTCTTCTTTCTTTCTTTCTTTCTTTTCTGTCTTGCGTTTCGGTGTATGATGACATGCCGGGACTGAGGGATTAAGGGCGACGAGGAAAATAAGCGGTGGGTCCGTACGAAGGTATGTAAGTCAACCCTCGGGTGTAACATGTCAAGCGGACGAAGCAACAGGAGCCAGGAAATTTTTTTCTACTCCTGCTGCTACTGTGTGCAGGTATATACGTACTCGTAGTTGCAGTTACTCTACCGTATAATACGTTGCACACGGTGAAAAACAAGAACGTTTTTCCTTTTCCTCGAGCGCATGTTGGTTTTGAATGAAGAGGTCGGCTTATTTTTGTAGGGGGGGGGGGGGGGGCTTACGCCTGGTTCGAGAAAAAAAAATGGTTGACGGGACGCTTTCGTGTACGAGTCGAAGAGCACTATATAGCCCTAAGCATTGGTTGATTGGATTAGGATTAAGAGTTAGAGCCGGCCGGTCGTTTTTTCAGGGCTCTTCACGAGCCATTACCACGAGACCCGCGGGTCGGCTTCGGGAGGGTCTTCAAACTTTCACGGGTCGGGTCCTGTCGGGTGGGTCCTGTTGTGACCCGACCCTGGCCCGACCCGACCCGACCGAGAGAGTCGGCCCAGCCCGTGAACAGCGGTGTCTGTAAAACCGTTTTCTCGGAAATGTAGTACGCTATACCAGGTATACCAGTTGCCACAGAACGATTGGTGGTTGATGTAGCACCCATCCCGTTCCCGTCCCCTCTCTCCCCGTCCCCGTGCCCCCGCCSCCCCCCCCCCCCCCCCCGCCTTTTTTTATTTTTATTTTACCTTTTTTGTTGTTGGATGTTTAATGTAGCTCTGTCTCGTTGGTGTTATGAATTTCGTTATTTCGTTAATTCTCTGGTTTTTTTGTCTCTTTTTTGCTGTTTTTGACCTGGGCGGGGTGGGGTGGGGGTTGTGGTTTGGGGGGGGGGGAGGGGGGGTGCGTTTGTTACATATTGACAATAATCCACACACCCGGGCAGATCGCCGATTCCCTCTCGATGATCTAGATCATTCACGGCAAATAGATTCCTGATCTGTATGATCTGTAGCTCATCATGTTGCCGGGAGGGAGCCGTGTATGCATGATCTAGGACACGTTTCCTGCGTTGGATCTGTACTGTGATACACGGTCCCTGCGCAAAATCTCATATCGTCAGGTCAGGGTCTAGATTGTCTGGACCGTGAACCAATCTGTCCGGTATGTGGGAAACGTTTCCTGAGTCTAATCCCCCGAGTAGAATTGTTCACGAAATTTGCCCCGTGAGTGGGTTGGGGGGGGGTGCAGTTTTTTAAGGGGAACCCCTTAATAACTGCAAAAATGGTGGCATACTAATCTCAAGTAGTTTGTCCCCAAACACGGGTGCGGTTCCGATGGCGCTCAGGGGTTTCCACAGGGATATAGAAGAGGCGTGTTGCGCTTGAGTCTATTTCCGAGTAAATCTGTTCCCGAAATCTGCGTGAGTGGTGGTGGGGGCACAGTTCTTAAGGGGAAACCCTTAATAACTGCATACATGTTCCCATTCTAATTCCAAGTAACTTTGTCCCCAAAAACGTGGGTTTCCACAGGGATAGAAGAGGCGTGTTGCGCGGGATAAGCGGGGAGAGATTATGGTGATGAGGATGAATATGGTGATGAATTTTGGAGAGATGGCACTCTCTGCCCCTGCACCCTCCCACCCCCCTACGCACGCGCGCATTGCGACGGCGACATTGTTTGGTGTGTATGATACCGTTTTTCTTGAGGGTTTCCCCCGGGAAAACAAGAGGCGTGTTTCGTGGAAGAAGAGGAGGGGACGATGATGATGATGATGATGATGGGTATGATGATTTTTGGCGAGAGATGGCAACCTCTTTGGCCCCCCTTTTGCCCCCCCCCCCCCCCCCCCCCCGCATTGCGTGCGTGCGGCGGCAGGCGGCGGGGACGAGAAATATTCTGTTTTGGTGTGCCCTGTTTTTTTTCTTTGTTTTTTGGTAAGAAACAGAGAAAATCAAATGGCCAACTGAACAAAAGCAGTCAATAAAATCGAACGAAATCAATCCATCAATCGGATCAAATCAGTTCTCGCTGTTTTGCTTGCGCTACTCGGTGGGAACGGCGTGGGGGTAGGGGTAGGGGCTATATGGTTATGTTGTTGGTGTGAAGAACTATTCCGTGTGGTGGGATGGGGTTGGGTGGGTGGGTGGGTGGGTGGGGTTGTTGCTGGGTCCGGGACAAAGCAAGAAGAAGAAAGAGGAGCTGGTTTACGTAGTAGTCAAGGAGAAGCAAAAAAAAAAAGACAAAAGGGAGGGAGGACTGATTGTTTTGTTGATAAACCGGAGAGAGAGGGAGAGAAAAAGAGAAAAGAGAGGTTAAGGGAGAACATAAAAAAAAAACAGCGCCGCTTTTCCATTGCGTACGTACGTACGCCATACGCTGCGCGAAGACAATCAACCGAATGTACCAAAGCAACCCCCAGTAGTATGAGTAGTCGCGGAGGAGGGGGGGGTTAGGGTTTTGATGGTTTTGGTCGGGTTGGGATGTTTTTTAGACGGGGGGGGGGTTGGGGGGGGGGCTCAGGCTGACAATTGTGACTTGTTTTGTGATTCCATTTTGACAATGCCGTCGTGGTCAAATATGCTATTGTGGGAGACCGATCTTCCTTGACGCGTCAAAATAATACTTTGGCCTTAATATGCTAGTTTTAGTGTATGGGGGAGGTCAGTCACCGGTCTTTTTTAGACGCGTCAAGGCCTATAATTGGCCTATACTATACTAGTTTTAGTGTATGGGGCGCAGTCCGTCAAGCGGTCAAGCCGCGGTCTCCTAAGGCATGAATATACTAGTTTCAGTGTATGGAGCGGTCAGTCAAGCGGTCAAGCCGCGGTCTCCTAAGGTATTAATATACTAGTTTCAGTGTATGGAGCGGTCAGTCAAGCCGTCAAGCCGCGGTCTCCTGAGGCCTCTTTTGGTGGCCTTAATATACTACTTTTAGTGTAATAGGGGGCGCGTCAGTCAAGCCGTCAAACCGCAGTCTCCTGTGGTAGTGGTCAGAGGCAGGGAGGTCAAACCGCGGGTTTGTACGATGATAATGGCGTGTTTAACGTACACATATGGCACAGATGACTGATTTCATTCCCACGGTTCATAATCTACCATACGAATAGGTCTTTCCAGAGCAGACACTTTCATTCCTGACCTGTATGATCTATAGCTCATGTTTTGCTGGGTGGTGGGTTGGGGCGGGGGGGGTGTATGATCTGCGTGATTTACGTGTGATAACGTACGTATTATGGCACGTGTTGTCCTGAGCTGGGTCTACGAAGCACATGTTTCCTGATGGGTTTGGTCTGTGCTATACCGATCCTGCATGTTAAAACGTATCATAACGGCTGGTTGGGATCTAGAATTGTCTAGATCATGACCTATAGATCGTTCTCTAGATCGTTATCTAGATCATTACCGAGATCCTTACCTAGATCGTTATCTGGATCGTTGTCTAGATCGTTGTCTAGATCGTTGTCTAGATATTTGTCTAGATCGTTCTCTAGGTTGTTATCTAGATCGTTATCTAGATAGTTATCTAGATAGGTATCTAGATCGTATCTTAGAATAGTATACACTAGATAGGTATCTAGACTCGAAGTTCGTTTAGATCGTTCTCTAGATCGTTATTTGTCCGGCACGTGCGCACATCGCGTTAGGCGTGAGGGGCTGAGGAGGGGGGGGGGGGGGTATTCATGAGGGGGGGGGACAGGGGGGAGGGCGGACGGACGTACCACTTGTTCTTTTGCCTAGTCATTTGCGACCATGGCTCACTCATGCCCATCGCAGAAGGCAGGCATGGGAACAAAGAGCCGGGGCCGGGTGGGGGGTTGGAGGGTGGGGGGGAAGGGGCGGGGGTGGGCGCGTGTGGTGCGTAGGGTGGTTGGGGGGTGTGCGTGTAGAGAGGGCGGAAGCTTTTGCAGGAGCCTGTCTGAGCTGATGCCGCCAGAAGAGTGGGCGAGATAGGGGAGATGGGGAGCGCATGCCTCGTTCATCTTAGTGGTGTTTTGCTTTCTCTGTTTTCTTTACTTTTTGGTTTTCTTCTTTTTTCTTATGGTCGTCTTTCTTTTTTTTTCTTTATTTTTTACTTTTTTTTTATTTTTTTTTTGCTTTATTTATAACTTAACTATTTTTTAGTTTTTACAGTCATTTTAATTCGTTTTTATCTGTGTTTGTTTAGTTATTATGTTTATGTAAGTCCTTTTTGGTTGGTAGAGCTTGTGTCCGGCTGCATGTTTTATGTACCATCACATGCTACGTACTGTACATACGTACGTACCCTCTCTCCTTCCTAGTGGTGTAATTTATGTTACCACCACATGGGACAAACACTGCATGCAGGGTGAGTGATGATGAATGAAAGGAGATGTGTGTTGGAAAGTTATTTAGTGAAAGTGACGCGTGCTACGATAGAGGGATTAATAGCCCTTTTTGACTGAAGCATTTTCTGCATGGCGGCGCTTCTTAGCCAAAATCGTCGGAATTTCCTTTTTTTCGATGCAATATTTTCCATTTTATACTTAAAAAACATGGGATTGCTCACCGGGTAGCTAATTCCCTCCCAAAATCGGTTTTTGGGTGAAACACAGAGCTCCAAAAGTGACCATCTCCGGAAAAATCATGGTGCATCTTTACCGTAGTAGCATGCATCGCGTCTCGCGAACGTCTCACGAGATACCGACGGCGTCGATGAGGATCGACGGAGACCCAAGAGATCGACGGGAAACATCGACCGACCTTGAACCTCGGGTGCACTTTTCATTTAGTAGTGATATATATAGGGCTGGGCACTGGCTGACTCAGTCAGCAGCGACTTTGAACCTCGGGTGCACTTCATTTAATAGTGATATATATAGGGCTGGGCACTGGCTGAGTCAGTCAGTAGCGATTTATACTGCCGTCAAAATCGATCCAGTATACTGGATTGCAGCAGTATACTGTCTCTCCTCTCTCTTCTCTTCCCCTCCGAAACGCATTTAGTGGGTTTCCGTGTTTTTTGCGGCATGTTTCATGGACACACCATACATACAGTATCATACATTAAGGATATCACGTTATTATCATTAAATGTTCATGAAAAATCAGCACAGCCATGTATGTGCCGTTATAGTATGTATGTACTTACATGTAAAAACAGATACCAGGTACGGTTTTGTTGTTTGGTAATGAGCTGACGCTGTTGCGTTGTTGTGCCGCCGGTGTTTTTCAACCCAATTTGTTTTTGGCACTAGATGTTTGGCAAGAGATAAAAACTACTTCACACCCCGTAGGGAGGGGGGGTGGGGGCAACGACGGAGGGGGGGGGGGGGGGGGGGGGGGGGGGGGGGGGGGGGGCGTACTCATTTGTTGCTTTGCCTTAGTCATTTGACCATTGACCACGCATCCCTTTCGAGACGGAGCACCGTTCCTACTCCTAATAACGACACCTCCAACATTTGGGCGCTCATCACGTTGTTTGCATACATTACAAGTTTTTTTTTGTTAATCCTATCCCCTTCCTGTTTCGCCGCCTGTGGCCACCATCTATCTCCTAAGATAGCGATCGTTTTCTCGCTACTATTTAGTGTACCAAACTGAGGGGGGGGGGCGTACTCATTTGTTGCTTGCGTTAGTCATTTGACCATTGACCGAGCATGCGAATCCCAGTGGCCTTGTCGGAGAAAGGGGCGGCCTGGTTATGTCCTACTGGTCCTGACGTGAGACAAGGGGGTGTGGGGTGTGTGTTACTCCAACAGTTGGGCGCTCTTTATTACGTATGTTATTTTCAGTATATTACATAAACACTTTTGCTAATCGTAACCCCTTAGCCGTTTCGCAGTCTGTGGCCACCGTAGAGGGGGGGGGGGGGTGTACTTCATTTTCATGCATGGCCGTAGTCGTATGACCACAGACCCTCGCATCCCTACAATGCCGGGACGGAGCATGTCGGGGGGGGTACGCATTTGTTGCTGGCCTTAGTCCTTTGACCATTGAACACGCATCCCTTTCGAGACGGAGCACAGTTCCTACTCCTATTAAAGACAGCTGCCAACGTTTGGGCGCTCATTACGTTGTTTCCATATATTACAAATAATATTTTCGCTAATTGTATCCCCTTCCTGCGGGGAGGGGGAAGGGGTTAAGCTAGATGCTAAGAAACAAGCGATGGTGGTTGGAATGGCGAGGGGTGGGGGTGGGGGGGGCGGGTTAGTTAAAGATGTCAGGATACAAGCAATGATCACTGCTTCGTCTCGTATCCAGTAGTGCGTCAACCACAGCAGTGTAGCTCTACTGGTCCAAATCAAACTATGCACCTAGGCACGAATCTGCACAGAAAGCAAGGACCGTGTATGTATGTGTAGTTATTAATAGTCCGGTACAGTACAGTATACATTACGCGACAGAACATGTCAAGAATCTGATAATTGACAATTTGTTTAGACCGAGATTTTGGGGAAACAATAAGAATGCGACCCCTTGTACTGAACATAGTGCGGAACAGACCTAGTCTTACGTAAGAATGAGCTCCAGTCTGGTCAAAAATAAGAGATTATTAACATCTGTCACGCACTGTATGTATAAATACAAGAAGTACAGTATTTATCCAAATACTACAATAAATGCCCAAAACGAACTGCCCCTTATATTTTTCCGGAGAGAGAGTGTGGTGTGTACACGTATTTGTTTTTTTTCATCGACAGTGAAGGGAAGAAAGGTTGAAAATAAAGTACAGTGCGTGCGAGCGTCGCCACAGAGTCATTTATTTGTAAGGTTACCGTCTACATGCATACCGTTTATATACCGTTCATCTTCTACCACCGTTTACCGTTCATCGTCTACATACCCCTTCTTTGTCGGTACACTTACGTACTTGTTAATATCGTAGACTTTGTGCATACGTAGTAGGGCTCCTTTTTTTTGTTTCCGCCGTTTTCTTCTTTTTTCGGAGTGATTTTAAGTTATCAGCGTTGAAGATCATGCTACTTATTAACACATCATTGTCGGAGGGCAAGGATAACATACTACGAATAACAGTATAATACCAGTATGGTATAATTACATGGTTGGTACACAACAACAAACAACAACAACAACAACAACAACAACGAAAAAAAACTCTTCTTCTTGATCGACCTCTTCGAATTGCGTACGTAGTAACGCGGCGGGTGGGGGAAATTTCGACATTTTTTTGCTTTACACTATTTTCAAGCACCACTCTCACTACAGAGACCCCTTCCTTCCTTCCTTCCTTCCCTCCCTCCCTCCTCCAGTAAACGGTTGTCGGCAAAGCCAAAAATACAACGACTTAGTATTTGCCCAAACAACAACAGCTTCACAAAAAATGGGTGATGGTCCAAACAATTTCGGGGCAAAACCCGAGTTCCGATTTCTGATTTCCGATGATTGCTTGTTGTGAGTGTGGGACGGTCCAGATCTTGCTTAGCCCACATCAGCTTCGACAAAGAAAAAAGTTGAAACATAAAATATAACTTTGATGCTTATAATATTTCCCTTAACTCTGCGAAGTATCTATCCTCACCGACCGCCTGGGATTTTTCTCGGTATCGTAATATATGGATGTATGTGTCGGGGCAAAAGCACGCCGATACCCGATTTCCGATTTCCGATGATTCTGATTGCTTGTGAGGGCTGTCCAAACCTTGGCCAATTAGCTTCGAAAAAAGGTCGAGCTATGAAATGTACTTCGTTCGCTAATTAGCACTTTTTCTCGGTATGTATGTACAATATTATGATGTTGTCGGAGGAAAAAGAACGTCGATATTCGATTTCCGATTTCCGATAATTGCTTAATTGAGGGTTGTCGAGGCCTTGATTGACTCCCCCCTAACTTCGACAAAATGGTCGAAATAGAAAATACAAAAAAAAAGCTGATTCTCAACTTTTCCCCTGTCGCCGAACGCCTAGGAATTTTCTCGGGATGTGTAGTGTGTATCGGGGCAAAAAAAAGAACGTCGATATCCGATTTCCGATTTCCGATGATTGCTTGAAGGCTGTCCAGACCTTCTTGGCCAATTAACTTTTAAAAAAAGTCGAACTATAAAATGCACTTCGATGCTTTTAACCTCAACACTATCGCTTACGTACCAACCTTGGATTTTTCTCGGTATGTACAATATGTATACTTCGTATATATATTATGTTGTCGGGGCAAAAAGAACGTCGATATTCGCTTTTCGATTTCCGATGATTGCTTAATTAAGGGCTGTCGAGCCCTTGATTGACACCCCCCCAGCTTCGACAAAATGGTCCAAATAGAAAATACAAAAAAACGCTGATACTCAACTTGTCCCTGTCACCGAACGCATAGGAATTTTCTCGGGATGTGCAGTGTGTATCGGGGCAAAACAAAGAACGTCGATATCCGATTTCCGATTTCCGATGATTGCTTGAGGGCTGTCCAGACCTTCTTGGCCAATTAACTTAAAAAAAACAGTCGAACTATAAAATGTACTTCGATGATTTTAACCTTATTTAACACTATCGCCTACCAACCTAGCTATTCATAGGATTTTATTGGTATGTACAATATTATGTTGTCATACGATATTCGATTTCCGATTTCCGATGATTGCTTAATTGAGGGCTGTCGAGACCTTGATTGACTCCCCCCCAACTTCGACAAATTGGTCGATATTATAAAATACAAAAAAAAAGCTAATTTTCAACTCTCCCCTGTCGTCGAACGCATAAGAATTTTCTCGGGATGTGCAGTGTGTATCGGGGCAAAAAAAAAGACGACGATATCCGATTTCCGACTTCCGATGATTGCTTGAGGGCTGTCCAAACCTTGGCCAAGTAGCTTCGAAAAAACGGTCGAACTATAAAATGTACTTCGATGATTTTAACCTAAACACTATCGCCTACGTACCAACCTAGGATTTTTCTCGGTATGTACAATATATACGTATATATTGCTGGGGCAAAAAGAACGCCGATATTCGATTTCCGATTTCCGATGATTGCTTAATTGAGGGCTGTCGAGACCTTGATTGGCTCTCCCCCAGCTTCGACTAAATGGTCGAAATTTAAAATAAGAAACGCTGATTCCCAACTTTTCCCCTGTCGCCGAACGCATAGGAATTTTCTCGGGATGTGTAGTGTGTATCGGGGCACAAAAAGGACGCCCATATCCGATTTCCGACTTCCGATGATTGCTTGTGGGCTGTCCAAACCTTTTGGCCCATTAACTTTAAAAAAACGGTCAAACTACAAAATGTACTTCGATGATTTTAACCTTAACACTATCGCCTACCAACAACCTAGGATTTTTTCTCGGTATGTACAACATATATTATATGTTGTCGGTGGATAAAGGACGCCGATATCCGATTTCCGATTTCCGATGATTGCTTGAGGGCTGTAGAGATCTTGATTGACTCCCCCCTAGCTTCGACTAAATGGTTGAAATATAAAATACAAAAATCGCTGATTCTCAACGTCTCCCCTTGTCGCCGAATGCCTAGGATTTTTTCTCGGGATGTATGTGTTGTAGTGTGTATCGGGGCAAAAAAAAGGACGTCGATATCCGATTTCCGACTTCCGATGAATGATTAGTAATAATTGATTGAGGGTCGTCCAAATCTTGCCCAATTAACTTCGAAAAAACGGTCGAACTTTAAAATGTACTTCGCTGATTCTAACCTTATTAACCCTACCACCGACCAACACGGGATTTTTCTCGGTATGTACAATAATATTATGTTGTCGGGGAAAAAAGGACGTCGATATTCGATTTCCGATTTCCGATGATTGATTGCTTAATTGATTAATTGAGGGCTGTCGAGATCTTGGTTGACTCGCCAGCTTCGACTAAATGGTCGAAATATCAAATACAAAAAAAAACGCTGATTCTCAACTTTTCCCCTGTCGCCGAATGCCTAGGAATTTTCTCGGGGTGTGTAGTGCGTATCGGGGCAAAAGGACGCCGATATCCGATTTCCGATTTCCGATGTTTGCTTGAGGAATGTCCAGACCTTCTTGGCCAATTAACTTCGAAAAAACGGTCGAGCTATAAATGTACTTCGATGATTTTAACCTTACTTAACCCCTTAAGAACTGGTCCCACGAATTTGGAGACAAACTACTTGGAATTAGTGTAGGACGTTTTTTTCAGTTCTGAATGGGTTAACACTATCGCCTGCCAACATAAAACTTTTCTCGGTATGTACAATATTATGTTGTCGGGGGGAAAAAGGATGTCGAGATCCGATTTCCGATTTCCGATTCCGATGATTGCTTAATTGAGGGCTGTATAGACCTTGATTGACTCGCCAGCTTCGACTAGATGGTCGAAATTGAAAATACTAAAAAAACGCTGATTCTCAACTTTTCCCCCTGTCGCTGAAAGCCTAGAATTTTTCTCGGCATGTGTAGTGTGTATCGGGGCAAAAAGGACGCCGATACTCGATTTCCGATTTCCGAGGATTGCTTGAGGGCTGTCCAGACCTTGATGACCAATAACTAGTTTCGAAAATACGCTCAACTATAAATAAAATGTACTTCGCTGATTCTAACCGTAAAATCAGGAGTCAACCAAATGGAACTACGTGATCGTAGGGATGTGGTTCCACTTGTAGAAACCGAAACTACTGGGTCATGATGTAGCACACGAGATCATTCTCTTCCAAGGCGACCAAAAGCCAAACCATCGAGGCTTTTGATAAACAATTCTGAGCATAATGGAAGGAGACACCGACGGCACTCGAAGCGTGCGGGACATTGACTCCGCGGCAGTCATCGATTTACCACTGCCCAGACTTTCATGAAGGCTTTTCCGCGTACACTCCGCGGTAGAGGTGTTGTACTGTAAGTTTGGGTGATACAATGGACAGGAAATAGTTATATAACCCCAGCCTAATGGTCAACGGATAATTCAAGAGCCCAAGAAAGTATGGGTAGGACCACTGGCTGGGGCAGGAAGCCTCAACTAATCCAATACTTACTTTAAATTATCGTTGAAAGCGTACAAGAATACTACAGTATTAACCCTATCGCCGCCGACCGCCTAGGATTTGTATTGGTACATACGATATTATTATGTTGTCGGGGAAAAAAGAACGTCGATATTCGATTTCCGATTTCCGATGATTGCTCAATTGAGGGCTGTCCAGAGCTTTATTGACCCCCCCCCAGCTTCGACAAAATGGTGGAAACATGAAACACAAAATCGCTGATTGCCAGGTATAACCTTACCCCTGTCGCCGAACGACTAGATTTTTTCTCGGGATGTGTACGTAATGTGTATCGGGGCAAAAAGGGCGCCGATATCCGATTTCCGTTCCGATTTCCGATTTCCGATGATTGATTGAGGGTTGTTCAGACCTTGGCCAATAACTTCGAAAAAACGGTTGAACTATTAAAAAAAAGGTACTTCGATGATTTTAACCTTAACCCTATCGCCGCCGACCAACCTAGGATTTTTCTCGGTATGAATGTACAACATGAATGTTGTCGGAGAAAAAAGGACGTCGATATTCGATTTCCGATTTCCGAGGATTGCTTGACGGCTGTCAAGACCTTGATTAGCTCGCCAGCTTTGACAAAATGGTCAAAATATAAAATACAAAATCGCTGTGATTCTAACCTTGCCCCTGTCACCGAACGCATAGGAATTTTCTCGGGATGTGTAGTAGTAGTGTGTGTCGGGGCAAAAGGACGCCGATTTCCGATTTCCGATTTCTGATGATTGATTGAGGGCTGTTCAGACCTTGGCCAAGTAGCTTCGAAATAACGGTTACAGTATTAAAAAAGGTACTTCGATGGTTTTAACCTTAATTAACCCTATCGCCGCCGACCAACCTAGGATTTTTCTCGGTATGTATGTGCTATGTACAACATGTCGTCGGGGGAAAAAGGACGTCGATATCCGATTTCCGATTTCCGATGATTGCTTGACGGCTGTCAAGACCTTGATTGACTCGCCAGCTTCGACAAAATAGTCGAACTAGAAAATAGAAAATCGCTGTGGTTCTAACCTTATCCCTGTCGACGAATGCATATAATTTTTCTCGGTCGGGATGCGTAGTATTGTGTATCGGGGCAAAAAGGACGCCGATTTCCGATTTCCGATTTCCGATTATTTTGCAATGAGGGCTGTTCAGACCTTGGCCAATTAGCTTCGAAAAAACGGTCAAAATATAAATATATGGTGCTTCGTTGATTATAACTTAACCCTATCATCGCCGACCACCTAGGGTTTTTCTCGGTATGTACAATATATATATAATGTGTTGTCGGGGAAAAAAGGACGCCGATATGCGATTTCCGATTTCCGATTTCCGATGATTGCTTGAGGGCTGTTCAGGCCTTGACCTGCCTGCTTCGACAAAATGGTCGAAACAAAAACAAAATGTACTTCGCTGGCTCTAACCTCAACCCTATCGCCGACTGCCTGGGATTTTTTCACGGAATGCCGGGGCAAAGTACGCCGGTATCCGATTTCCGATTTCCGATTTCCGATGATTGCTTGATGATGACCACTCAGAGACTTTACTTAGCCCAGTTTCGACAAAATTATTGAAATGAAAAGATAAAAAAAAATCGCTGATTCTATTAACCTTAACCCTATAACACGAACGGGCGTCTGGGAATTTTCTCGGGATTCCAGGGCAGCAAAGAAAGGACGCCGACACCCGATTTCCGATTCACGATTTCCGATTTCCGAGGATTGCTTGAGGGCTGTCCAGATCTTGACCCAACTTCGACAAACTGGTTGAACAATACAATACAGCTATTAATAACTCTTCTGATTCATAATCTTAACCCTCACAACGCCGACCGCCTGCTGACTGGGAATTCTCATCCTCATTCCGAAAAATTTCGCCGGCGATCAGCGTTGTTAGGGTTAAGTTAGAATCAGCGAACTAATAATATGTTATTATGTTTCAGTCATCGTCGCTGTACCTATAGGTCTGATCAGATAGATCCCAAGCACACCGTAAATCGGAGATCGGAAATCGGCACTTACTTGGATATCGTTGTCCTTTGCCCCGAAATTGTTGTTTGTTTGTTGTGTTGTGCAAAAATAAAAACAGAACAAAAAACGCTTGCTTAGTTGCTTCTCCTCTTCCTCCTGTTGTTGACTCGTTGTTTTCTGGGGGGGGGGGGTTCTGGCCAGTATGACTGCCTCTATAGGTTTGTGTTCTTCACATTGATTGGTTGATCGGGTAGTTAGGTCGCTGTTCAGTTGAAACCGAGAGCGGTTGTTATCTGTACCACCAGGTATATATCGTCAATTAGGAGGCATATACGTTACGTAGAGCAGTTAGATCCTCTGTTAAGCCTATCTATGTAATATTAATATTAATAGTATGGGCTTGGAAGGCCGGTAATTACCCAGTGAAGGTAATTGGCCCGTTTTCGTATTACTTGGATGGCATTCGTCCGTTTTCGTATCGCACCTATGTACTACTACTGCAGTCCGCGTTCGGGATTGGAGGTCCCTTATATAGCAACGTCCCTTGTCAGAGTTGGTGTATACCGGCCCCTTCATTGTAGTCAACAGCAATAATAATGATGGGCAGAAACGGTGGGCAGAAATGATGTAAAGAGGTCCCTTATATACCGTTTTCCCTTATCGCGGGGTCCCTTAATAAGGGCCTCGTGTCTACGATCTAAATATTATGTATTATTATCCTATGGGATATTATTTGTTTGTGTTCTTCGCATTAAACCGCCCTTTCTACCCGTCCAAAAAATCACTTTTTTTTAGGGTCATAGCCCGCCATGGATAGGTACAGTTAGTAGTATTATCTCGACTTGACCCCAACCAACTTCGACGAATAATAATGGCTAAAATAGTGAAAACTTCTCGTTATACAGGTTCTAATTCTGAGAAATTTCCCGGGATGAGGTGCGGTCGGAGTCCCGTGTGTGACGAAATCACAGATATAAAAGATAGATTCATTAATAGTTGTTTTTGCATTCAATCTAACACACAAAACAAAAAGGAATGTTCTTGTTTGCTTCAGATTCTTGTTTTTTTTGTTTGTTCGTGTTTTTGGCAACACTGCCTCAACAAACAAATGGCGTCGGGTGCACGACATACATACATGGATGGGTTGTAGTGGTCGCGAGTTCGAATCTCACGACGTACGTGGTCGTGAGAGTTCGAATCTTATAACAACAACCATGAAAACGCTTTTTTTTTTAAGAAAAGCGAATTTCCTCATCATGAAGACAGAATCTGAAAACACTTACTTCTGGATTCCCATGATTGGAAGGCCGGTAATTACCCAGTAAAGGTAATTGGCCCGTTTTCGTATTACTTGGATGGCATTCGTCCGTTTTCGTATCGCACCTATGTACTACTACTGCAGTCCGCGTTCGGGATTGGAGGTCCCTTATATAGCAACGTCCCTTGTCAGAGTTGGTGTATACCGGCCCCTTCATTGTAGTCAACAGCAATAATAATGATGGGCAGAAACGGTGGGCAGAAATGATGTAAAGAGGTCCCTTATATACCGTTTTCCCTTATCGCGGGGTCCCTTAATAAGGGCCTCGTGTCTACGATCTAAATATTATGTATTATTATCCTATGGGATATTATTTGTTTGTGTTCTTCGCATTAAACCGCCCTTTCTACCCGTCCAAAAAATCACTTTTTTTTAGGGTCATAGCCCGCCATGGATAGGTACAGTTAGTAGTATTATCTCGACTTGACCCCAACCAACTTCGACGAATAATAATGGCTAAAATAGTGAAAACTTCTCGTTATACAGGTTCTAATTCTGAGAAATTTCCCGGGATGAGGTGCGGTCGGAGTCCCGTGTGTGACGAAATCACAGATATAAAAGATAGATTTATTAATAGTTGTTTTTGCATTCAATCTAACACACAAAACAAAAAGGAATGTTCTTGTTTGCTTCAGATTCTTGTTTTTTTTGTTTGTTCGTGTTTTTGGCAACACTGCCTCAACAAACAAATGGCGTCGGGTGCACGACATACATACATGGATGGGTTGTAGTGGTCGCGAGTTCGAATCTCACGACGTACGTGGTCGTGAGAGTTCGAATCTTCCCCACCCCCGCCGCCGCCACCACGGACTTGTACGCTGCGAAGCCCCCCGTCGCCCCTGTGGCCACTGTCGCGTCGCCCCAAGCTGTGCCTCAGGCAGCGCCGGCACCGGCAAGCCCGCCAGCGGCGGTGGTAGCAGCCCAGGCGTTGGCGGCGTCGTCGCCTCTGTCCGGTGTTGGTGGTGGCGAGGGCGAGACCTCCGCTGTGCTTGCGGGTTTGGGGGATCTCGCTGTCGGCGATGAGTTTGTCGACGCCGCGGGTGCTACGAGCCCCGAGCCGAGAATCCTTAAGGATGGCCTTGGGGCGGAGGAGGGCGGGATGATTTCTCCGAATGAGTTGTTGCCGTCTCCTTCGTCGTAAGAGCCGGTCGGGGTAGGAAAGGGTCCGAGCTGGGGGTGCGGGTGCGGCCCCGGTTTATGGACCGGCCTCGGCAAGACGAAAAGGTGTTTTGTTGGGTCGCATCGCGTCATGTTATGGCGTGTGCCATGCATGCCGTGAAATGACATGAGCATGGTTACGGGTATAATGTTGCGGCGTTGTCGCGGTATGTTAAGACGTTTCGCGGTATGTTCCGGCATGTTTACGGTATGTAACGGCATGTCGCGAAAAATCACGGGTGTGCGACGGGTATGTCGCGGCACGTGTTAAAAGTCACGTGACGGCATGTTACGGTGTATGTGACGGCATGTTTCGGTGTGTTGCGGGTATGTAGCGGCAAAATGACGGTATGCTGCGGCATGGCAAGCCATGCCACGGTATGTTACGGTATGCCTCGGTGTGTCAAAAGACATGTCACGGTTTTTTCACGGTATGCAACGGCGGGCATGTCACGGTATGTGCGGGCAAGTTACGGAAAATCACGGCATGTTTCGGTATGCTATGGAACGGCATGTTATGATATGTTAAAGGCGTGTCTCGGTATGTGACGGCATACCACATTATGTCAGGGTATATGTGACGGCATGTCAAGGCAGGGCATGGCAGGGCACTCGGCGATTTGTTTTTGTTCAGGGTAACCAGAGAGGGGGAGAGAAGAGAGGGGAGGCATGCCCCACGGTGCTCTCTCTCTCTCTCTCTCTCTCTTGCTATAAATACAACACAAACGTGGGAGAAATAAGCCTTAACCTCTTGTCTTGCATGTTTTATGTACCATCACATGCTACGTACTGTACATACGTACGTACCCTCTCTCCTTCCTAGTGGTGTAATTTATGTTACCACCACATGGGACAAACACTGCATGCAGGGTGAGTGATGATGAATGAAAGGAGATGTGTGTTGGAAAGTTATTTAGTGAAAGTGACGCGTGCTACGATAGAGGGATTAATAGCCCTTTTTGACTGAAGCATTTTCTGCATGGCGGCGCTTCTTAGCCAAAATCGTCGGAATTTCCTTTTTTTCGATGCAATATTTTCCATTTTATACTTAAAAAACATGGGATTGCTCACCGGGTAGCTAATTCCCTCCCAAAATCGGTTTTTGGGTGAAACACAGAGCTCCAAAAGTGACCATCTCCGGAAAAATCATGGTGCATCTTTACCGTAGTAGCATGCATCGCGTCTCGCGAACGTCTCACGAGATACCGACGGCGTCGATGAGGATCGACGGAGACCCAAGAGATCGACGGGAAACATCGACCGACCTTGAACCTCGGGTGCACTTTTCATTTAGTAGTGATATATATAGGGCTGGGCACTGGCTGACTCAGTCAGCAGCGACTTTGAACCTCGGGTGCACTTCATTTAATAGTGATATATATAGGGCTGGGCACTGGCTGAGTCAGTCAGTAGCGATTTATACTGCCGTCAAAATCGATCCAGTATACTGGATTGCAGCAGTATACTGTCTCTCCTCTCTCTTCTCTTCCCCTCCGAAACGCATTTAGTGGGTTTCCGTGTTTTTTGCGGCATGTTTCATGGACACACCATACATACAGTATCATACATTAAGGATATCACGTTATTATCATTAAATGTTCATGAAAAATCAGCACAGCCATGTATGTGCCGTTATAGTATGTATGTACTTACATGTAAAAACAGATACCAGGTACGGTTTTGTTGTTTGGTAATGAGCTGACGCTGTTGCGTTGTTGTGCCGCCGGTGTTTTTCAACCCAATTTGTTTTTGGCACTAGATGTTTGGCAAGAGATAAAAACTACTTCACACCCCGTAGGGAGGGGGGGTGGGGGAGAGGGGTGGGGCGTACTCATTTGGTGTTTGCCTTAGTCATTTGACCATTGATCACGCGTCCCTTTCGAGACGGAGCACCGTTCCTACTCCTAACAGAGACACCTTCAATAATTGGGCCCTCATTAACAAAGTTATTTCGATATATTACATATATTTGTTTTGCTAATCGTATTCCCTTCTTGTTTCGCCGCCTGTGGCCACCATTTATCTCCCTAAGATAGCGATCGTTTTCTCCCTACTATCCACAGTGGGGGGGGGGGCGTACTCATTTGTTGCTTTCAGTGGTCATTTGACCATTGACCACGCATCATCCCTTTCGAGAAGGGGCGCCGTTCCTACTCCTACTAGAGACAACTCCAACAGTTGGGCGCTTATTACGTTGTTTTCGTATATTACATAAACACTTTTTGCTAATCGTATCCCCTTCCTGTTTCGCCGTCTGTGGCCACCGTAGAGGGGAGGGGGGGGGGGGGTATTTCATTTTCATGCATGGCCGTAGTCGTATGACCGGGGGGGGGGGGGGGGGGGGGGGGGGGTACTTATTTGTTGCTTGCCTTAGTCATTAGACCATTGACCACGCGTCCCTTTGGAGGCAGAGTACCGTTCCTACTCCTTATAGAGACACGTCCAACGTTTGGGCGCTCATTACGTTGTTTCCATATATTACAAATAATATTTTCGCTAATTGTATCCCCTTCCTGCGGGGAGGGGGAAGGGGTTAAGCTAGATGCTAAGAAACAAGCGATGGTGGTTGGAATGGCGAGGGGTGGGGGTGGGGGGGGCGGGTTAGTTAAAGATGTCAGGATACAAGCAATGATCACTGCTTCGTCTCGTATCCAGTAGTGCGTCAACCACAGCAGTGTAGCTCTACTGGTCCAAATCAAACTATGCACCTAGGCACGAATCTGCACAGAAAGCAAGGACCGTGTATGTATGTGTAGTTATTAATAGTCCGGTACAGTACAGTATACATTACGCGACAGAACATGTCAAGAATCTGATAATTGACAATTTGTTTAGACCGAGATTTTGGGGAAACAATAAGAATGCGACCCCTTGTACTGAACATAGTGCGGAACAGACCTAGTCTTACGTAAGAATGAGCTCCAGTCTGGTCAAAAATAAGAGATTATTAACATCTGTCACGCACTGTATGTATAAATACAAGAAGTACAGTATTTATCCAAATACTACAATAAATGCCCAAAACGAACTGCCCCTTATATTTTTCCGGAGAGAGAGTGTGGTGTGTACACGTATTTGTTTTTTTTCATCGACAGTGAAGGGAAGAAAGGTTGAAAATAAAGTACAGTGCGTGCGAGCGTCGCCACAGAGTCATTTATTTGTAAGGTTACCGTCTACATGCATACCGTTTATATACCGTTCATCTTCTACCACCGTTTACCGTTCATCGTCTACATACCCCTTCTTTGTCGGTACACTTACGTACTTGTTAATATCGTAGACTTTGTGCATACGTAGTAGGGCTCCTTTTTTTTGTTTCCGCCGTTTTCTTCTTTTTTCGGAGTGATTTTAAGTTATCAGCGTTGAAGATCATGCTACTTATTAACACATCATTGTCGGAGGGCAAGGATAACATACTACGAATAACAGTATAATACCAGTATGGTATAATTACATGGTTGGTACACAACAACAAACAACAACAACAACAACAACAACAACGAAAAAAAACTCTTCTTCTTGATCGACCTCTTCGAATTGCGTACGTAGTAACGCGGCGGGTGGGGGAAATTTCGACATTTTTTTGCTTTACACTATTTTCAAGCACCACTCTCACTACAGAGACCCCTTCCTTCCTTCCTTCCTTCCCTCCCTCCCTCCTCCAGTAAACGGTTGTCGGCAAAGCCAAAAATACAACGACTTAGTATTTGCCCAAACAACAACAGCTTCACAAAAAATGGGTGATGGTCCAAACAATTTCGGGGCAAAACCCGAGTTCCGATTTCTGATTTCCGATGATTGCTTGTTGTGAGTGTGGGACGGTCCAGATCTTGCTTAGCCCACATCAGCTTCGACAAAGAAAAAAGTTGAAACATAAAATATAACTTTGATGCTTATAATATTTCCCTTAACTCTGCGAAGTATCTATCCTCACCGACCGCCTGGGATTTTTCTCGGTATCGTAATATATGGATGTATGTGTCGGGGCAAAAGCACGCCGATACCCGATTTCCGATTTCCGATGATTCTGATTGCTTGTGAGGGCTGTCCAAACCTTGGCCAATTAGCTTCGAAAAAAGGTCGAGCTATGAAATGTACTTCGTTCGCTAATTAGCACTTTTTCTCGGTATGTATGTACAATATTATGATGTTGTCGGAGGAAAAAGAACGTCGATATTCGATTTCCGATTTCCGATAATTGCTTAATTGAGGGTTGTCGAGGCCTTGATTGACTCCCCCCTAACTTCGACAAAATGGTCGAAATAGAAAATACAAAAAAAAAGCTGATTCTCAACTTTTCCCCTGTCGCCGAACGCCTAGGAATTTTCTCGGGATGTGTAGTGTGTATCGGGGCAAAAAAAAGAACGTCGATATCCGATTTCCGATTTCCGATGATTGCTTGAAGGCTGTCCAGACCTTCTTGGCCAATTAACTTTTAAAAAAAGTCGAACTATAAAATGCACTTCGATGCTTTTAACCTCAACACTATCGCTTACGTACCAACCTTGGATTTTTCTCGGTATGTACAATATGTATACTTCGTATATATATTATGTTGTCGGGGCAAAAAGAACGTCGATATTCGCTTTTCGATTTCCGATGATTGCTTAATTAAGGGCTGTCGAGCCCTTGATTGACACCCCCCCAGCTTCGACAAAATGGTCCAAATAGAAAATACAAAAAAACGCTGATACTCAACTTGTCCCTGTCACCGAACGCATAGGAATTTTCTCGGGATGTGCAGTGTGTATCGGGGCAAAACAAAGAACGTCGATATCCGATTTCCGATTTCCGATGATTGCTTGAGGGCTGTCCAGACCTTCTTGGCCAATTAACTTAAAAAAAACAGTCGAACTATAAAATGTACTTCGATGATTTTAACCTTATTTAACACTATCGCCTACCAACCTAGCTATTCATAGGATTTTATTGGTATGTACAATATTATGTTGTCATACGATATTCGATTTCCGATTTCCGATGATTGCTTAATTGAGGGCTGTCGAGACCTTGATTGACTCCCCCCCAACTTCGACAAATTGGTCGATATTATAAAATACAAAAAAAAAGCTAATTTTCAACTCTCCCCTGTCGTCGAACGCATAAGAATTTTCTCGGGATGTGCAGTGTGTATCGGGGCAAAAAAAAAGACGACGATATCCGATTTCCGACTTCCGATGATTGCTTGAGGGCTGTCCAAACCTTGGCCAAGTAGCTTCGAAAAAACGGTCGAACTATAAAATGTACTTCGATGATTTTAACCTAAACACTATCGCCTACGTACCAACCTAGGATTTTTCTCGGTATGTACAATATATACGTATATATTGCTGGGGCAAAAAGAACGCCGATATTCGATTTCCGATTTCCGATGATTGCTTAATTGAGGGCTGTCGAGACCTTGATTGGCTCTCCCCCAGCTTCGACTAAATGGTCGAAATTTAAAATAAGAAACGCTGATTCCCAACTTTTCCCCTGTCGCCGAACGCATAGGAATTTTCTCGGGATGTGTAGTGTGTATCGGGGCACAAAAAGGACGCCCATATCCGATTTCCGACTTCCGATGATTGCTTGTGGGCTGTCCAAACCTTTTGGCCCATTAACTTTAAAAAAACGGTCAAACTACAAAATGTACTTCGATGATTTTAACCTTAACACTATCGCCTACCAACAACCTAGGATTTTTTCTCGGTATGTACAACATATATTATATGTTGTCGGTGGATAAAGGACGCCGATATCCGATTTCCGATTTCCGATGATTGCTTGAGGGCTGTAGAGATCTTGATTGACTCCCCCCTAGCTTCGACTAAATGGTTGAAATATAAAATACAAAAATCGCTGATTCTCAACGTCTCCCCTTGTCGCCGAATGCCTAGGATTTTTTCTCGGGATGTATGTGTTGTAGTGTGTATCGGGGCAAAAAAAAGGACGTCGATATCCGATTTCCGACTTCCGATGAATGATTAGTAATAATTGATTGAGGGTCGTCCAAATCTTGCCCAATTAACTTCGAAAAAACGGTCGAACTTTAAAATGTACTTCGCTGATTCTAACCTTATTAACCCTACCACCGACCAACACGGGATTTTTCTCGGTATGTACAATAATATTATGTTGTCGGGGAAAAAAGGACGTCGATATTCGATTTCCGATTTCCGATGATTGATTGCTTAATTGATTAATTGAGGGCTGTCGAGATCTTGGTTGACTCGCCAGCTTCGACTAAATGGTCGAAATATCAAATACAAAAAAAAACGCTGATTCTCAACTTTTCCCCTGTCGCCGAATGCCTAGGAATTTTCTCGGGGTGTGTAGTGCGTATCGGGGCAAAAGGACGCCGATATCCGATTTCCGATTTCCGATGTTTGCTTGAGGAATGTCCAGACCTTCTTGGCCAATTAACTTCGAAAAAACGGTCGAGCTATAAATGTACTTCGATGATTTTAACCTTACTTAACCCCTTAAGAACTGGTCCCACGAATTTGGAGACAAACTACTTGGAATTAGTGTAGGACGTTTTTTTCAGTTCTGAATGGGTTAACACTATCGCCTGCCAACATAAAACTTTTCTCGGTATGTACAATATTATGTTGTCGGGGGGAAAAAGGATGTCGAGATCCGATTTCCGATTTCCGATTCCGATGATTGCTTAATTGAGGGCTGTATAGACCTTGATTGACTCGCCAGCTTCGACTAGATGGTCGAAATTGAAAATACTAAAAAAACGCTGATTCTCAACTTTTCCCCCTGTCGCTGAAAGCCTAGAATTTTTCTCGGCATGTGTAGTGTGTATCGGGGCAAAAAGGACGCCGATACTCGATTTCCGATTTCCGAGGATTGCTTGAGGGCTGTCCAGACCTTGATGACCAATAACTAGTTTCGAAAATACGCTCAACTATAAATAAAATGTACTTCGCTGATTCTAACCGTAAAATCAGGAGTCAACCAAATGGAACTACGTGATCGTAGGGATGTGGTTCCACTTGTAGAAACCGAAACTACTGGGTCATGATGTAGCACACGAGATCATTCTCTTCCAAGGCGACCAAAAGCCAAACCATCGAGGCTTTTGATAAACAATTCTGAGCATAATGGAAGGAGACACCGACGGCACTCGAAGCGTGCGGGACATTGACTCCGCGGCAGTCATCGATTTACCACTGCCCAGACTTTCATGAAGGCTTTTCCGCGTACACTCCGCGGTAGAGGTGTTGTACTGTAAGTTTGGGTGATACAATGGACAGGAAATAGTTATATAACCCCAGCCTAATGGTCAACGGATAATTCAAGAGCCCAAGAAAGTATGGGTAGGACCACTGGCTGGGGCAGGAAGCCTCAACTAATCCAATACTTACTTTAAATTATCGTTGAAAGCGTACAAGAATACTACAGTATTAACCCTATCGCCGCCGACCGCCTAGGATTTGTATTGGTACATACGATATTATTATGTTGTCGGGGAAAAAAGAACGTCGATATTCGATTTCCGATTTCCGATGATTGCTCAATTGAGGGCTGTCCAGAGCTTTATTGACCCCCCCCCAGCTTCGACAAAATGGTGGAAACATGAAACACAAAATCGCTGATTGCCAGGTATAACCTTACCCCTGTCGCCGAACGACTAGATTTTTTCTCGGGATGTGTACGTAATGTGTATCGGGGCAAAAAGGGCGCCGATATCCGATTTCCGTTCCGATTTCCGATTTCCGATGATTGATTGAGGGTTGTTCAGACCTTGGCCAATAACTTCGAAAAAACGGTTGAACTATTAAAAAAAAGGTACTTCGATGATTTTAACCTTAACCCTATCGCCGCCGACCAACCTAGGATTTTTCTCGGTATGAATGTACAACATGAATGTTGTCGGAGAAAAAAGGACGTCGATATTCGATTTCCGATTTCCGAGGATTGCTTGACGGCTGTCAAGACCTTGATTAGCTCGCCAGCTTTGACAAAATGGTCAAAATATAAAATACAAAATCGCTGTGATTCTAACCTTGCCCCTGTCACCGAACGCATAGGAATTTTCTCGGGATGTGTAGTAGTAGTGTGTGTCGGGGCAAAAGGACGCCGATTTCCGATTTCCGATTTCTGATGATTGATTGAGGGCTGTTCAGACCTTGGCCAAGTAGCTTCGAAATAACGGTTACAGTATTAAAAAAGGTACTTCGATGGTTTTAACCTTAATTAACCCTATCGCCGCCGACCAACCTAGGATTTTTCTCGGTATGTATGTGCTATGTACAACATGTCGTCGGGGGAAAAAGGACGTCGATATCCGATTTCCGATTTCCGATGATTGCTTGACGGCTGTCAAGACCTTGATTGACTCGCCAGCTTCGACAAAATAGTCGAACTAGAAAATAGAAAATCGCTGTGGTTCTAACCTTATCCCTGTCGACGAATGCATATAATTTTTCTCGGTCGGGATGCGTAGTATTGTGTATCGGGGCAAAAAGGACGCCGATTTCCGATTTCCGATTTCCGATTATTTTGCAATGAGGGCTGTTCAGACCTTGGCCAATTAGCTTCGAAAAAACGGTCAAAATATAAATATATGGTGCTTCGTTGATTATAACTTAACCCTATCATCGCCGACCACCTAGGGTTTTTCTCGGTATGTACAATATATATATAATGTGTTGTCGGGGAAAAAAGGACGCCGATATGCGATTTCCGATTTCCGATTTCCGATGATTGCTTGAGGGCTGTTCAGGCCTTGACCTGCCTGCTTCGACAAAATGGTCGAAACAAAAACAAAATGTACTTCGCTGGCTCTAACCTCAACCCTATCGCCGACTGCCTGGGATTTTTTCACGGAATGCCGGGGCAAAGTACGCCGGTATCCGATTTCCGATTTCCGATTTCCGATGATTGCTTGATGATGACCACTCAGAGACTTTACTTAGCCCAGTTTCGACAAAATTATTGAAATGAAAAGATAAAAAAAAATCGCTGATTCTATTAACCTTAACCCTATAACACGAACGGGCGTCTGGGAATTTTCTCGGGATTCCAGGGCAGCAAAGAAAGGACGCCGACACCCGATTTCCGATTCACGATTTCCGATTTCCGAGGATTGCTTGAGGGCTGTCCAGATCTTGACCCAACTTCGACAAACTGGTTGAACAATACAATACAGCTATTAATAACTCTTCTGATTCATAATCTTAACCCTCACAACGCCGACCGCCTGCTGACTGGGAATTCTCATCCTCATTCCGAAAAATTTCGCCGGCGATCAGCGTTGTTAGGGTTAAGTTAGAATCAGCGAACTAATAATATGTTATTATGTTTCAGTCATCGTCGCTGTACCTATAGGTCTGATCAGATAGATCCCAAGCACACCGTAAATCGGAGATCGGAAATCGGCACTTACTTGGATATCGTTGTCCTTTGCCCCGAAATTGTTGTTTGTTTGTTGTGTTGTGCAAAAATAAAAACAGAACAAAAAACGCTTGCTTAGTTGCTTCTCCTCTTCCTCCTGTTGTTGACTCGTTGTTTTCTGGGGGGGGGGGTTCTGGCCAGTATGACTGCCTCTATAGGTTTGTGTTCTTCACATTGATTGGTTGATCGGGTAGTTAGGTCGCTGTTCAGTTGAAACCGAGAGCGGTTGTTATCTGTACCACCAGGTATATATCGTCAATTAGGAGGCATATACGTTACGTAGAGCAGTTAGATCCTCTGTTAAGCCTATCTATGTAATATTAATATTAATAGTATGGGCTTGGAAGGCCGGTAATTACCCAGTGAAGGTAATTGGCCCGTTTTCGTATTACTTGGATGGCATTCGTCCGTTTTCGTATCGCACCTATGTACTACTACTGCAGTCCGCGTTCGGGATTGGAGGTCCCTTATATAGCAACGTCCCTTGTCAGAGTTGGTGTATACCGGCCCCTTCATTGTAGTCAACAGCAATAATAATGATGGGCAGAAACGGTGGGCAGAAATGATGTAAAGAGGTCCCTTATATACCGTTTTCCCTTATCGCGGGGTCCCTTAATAAGGGCCTCGTGTCTACGATCTAAATATTATGTATTATTATCCTATGGGATATTATTTGTTTGTGTTCTTCGCATTAAACCGCCCTTTCTACCCGTCCAAAAAATCACTTTTTTTTAGGGTCATAGCCCGCCATGGATAGGTACAGTTAGTAGTATTATCTCGACTTGACCCCAACCAACTTCGACGAATAATAATGGCTAAAATAGTGAAAACTTCTCGTTATACAGGTTCTAATTCTGAGAAATTTCCCGGGATGAGGTGCGGTCGGAGTCCCGTGTGTGACGAAATCACAGATATAAAAGATAGATTCATTAATAGTTGTTTTTGCATTCAATCTAACACACAAAACAAAAAGGAATGTTCTTGTTTGCTTCAGATTCTTGTTTTTTTTGTTTGTTCGTGTTTTTGGCAACACTGCCTCAACAAACAAATGGCGTCGGGTGCACGACATACATACATGGATGGGTTGTAGTGGTCGCGAGTTCGAATCTCACGACGTACGTGGTCGTGAGAGTTCGAATCTTATAACAACAACCATGAAAACGCTTTTTTTTTTAAGAAAAGCGAATTTCCTCATCATGAAGACAGAATCTGAAAACACTTACTTCTGGATTCCCATGAATAATAGGAACCGCGTGTTGTTGGTCACACGCGTCGACCCGTATATATATGGTCCGTTCCAGGGGGCGAAGGTGTTATAAAGGATAGGGTAGGTAATTAGTTGGTTAACCTTTTACCAGTAGCAAGGTCATGTTTACGGTAGGTTACCGTAGTAGGAGTCCTCTTAACAGATAATATAACAAGGGACCAGTACCAAGGTCATCATTTTTTAACAGACAGAGTCGGTAACGGTCCCTTATACATAGCCAGTGCGTGTGTGTGTTCTTCACATTAAACCGTCCTTTCTACCCGTCGACATCCGGCACACCCAGTCAGTGTCTGTGCCGATTCTTCATCCTAGAGATATACCAGTTAGTTCTTCTGTGGTCACAAACAAACGTAGTGGGCACAAACGGCGGGCAGAATTTTTGAGGTCCCTTATATACTGTTTTCCCTTATCGCGGGGCCCTTTTACTACTCCAAAAATTAGACCACACTAATTCCAAGTAGTTTTGTCCCAAAAAAGTGGTTGCAGTTCTGAAGGGGTTAAGAAGGGGCCACCTACTTGTGTCAATAGTACCTTGTTGTGGTAAGCGTTTACGTCTTGGCCCAACTTTGACAGAATGGTTGAAAGTTCTCACAAACTTCTCATCGCATTCATTATTTACCTTAGAATACAGCGTAATAAAATTTTACAGTTCCGAGTATTATTTACTACTCAATGTTACGTTCGTTTTTTTTTTTCTCTCTCTCTTTCACGCAGGGTATAATAGGTCGTGCCTGTCGTGTTTGGCGTTGTTGGCATTGTCTGCTCTGATTACTATTGCACTGCAACATAGTATGTCTGTGTCTTTCGTGATTTTGTGACCACATAACTTGTATCTCTCTAAGATGAAGAATCGGCACGGACAACTTGTGTGTGTTCTTCACATTAAACCATCCTTTCTACCCGTCGACATCCAGCACACCCAGTGTCTGTGCCGATTCTTCATCCTAGAGAGATACCAGTTAGTTATTATGTGGTCACGAAAACTTGTGGGTGTGCTGGATGTGTGTTTGTTCTTCACATTAATGTCGATGGGTAGAAAGAACGGTTTAATGTGTGTGTGTGTTCTTCACATTAAACCTTCCTTTCTACCCGTCGACATCCAGTAATGTGAAGAACACACACTACGGCGTACGTATCAATAGTTTTCCCAGCAGGCGGGTCTCGGGTCTCGGGTGTCCTTTGCGCCGAAAAAAACAGTGTTTTTCGTGCTAAACACAAATAAAAATAAAAATGTGTACTTCAACTTTTTTCAACCGGGGAGGGGGGGGGGAGGGGTCTGGCAGTTGCTAAATGGTCGCCATCGAGGCTACGATCGTAGAGAGAAGAAGCTGGATTAGTATTGTAATAGTTGTATGGCTCGTATTAATAGTATACGAGTGCGTATTAATAATTTGGTGTTACACAAAGTTCTTCTATTCTTGAAAATAGTCGCATTACACCATACAACAACAAACAGCTTTATTCCGATACATCTATTTCTCATCAGGCGGTCGGTGTCCTTCGCGCCGAAAAATCATAACTTGATTTCGTGCAATAATTAATTGTGCAAAAAAAACGCAAAACCATCATCATAAATAAATAATGGGAAAGTGGGGGGTATTTATTGGTTCAGAGAGGTACAGAGGAGAGACTGAGACTGTACTACCTACTTAGTGCTGTTAGTACTGCGAGTGAGTGTTTACGGCATGGACCAACTTCGTCACAATGGTTGAAAGTGCATACGTACTTCTCACTCAGTGCAGCTTATTTTAATTCCGAGAAATTTCCCGGTAAAGGCGGTCTCGGCGTCCTTTGCGCCGAAAAAATCAGGTTGGTTTGGAGTACGTACTATCTGTAGATTGTTAAGAAATACGTACCTGGTACGTAGTAAGGCAGTACATCATAATAATATGATCATATGTATGTACGCACTCGTGCGTACTTATTATATCCTATGTAAGTTGCGGTTCAACTATACTGTTTGTTGTAGTTACACCGCGTTGTGCGTAACGAGATCTTCTTAGAAGACCGTTCCGCAATAACTGTTCTTGTAGTCGACGAGTTTAATAAAATGATCGTAAGTACATCAGCTGTGAGTTCGACAGATTAATTAAGTTGCAGCGTCCAAGCCGTCGATACGTACAGACGTTGTTGTTGCTGTAAGAGGCTATCAAATTGAGGAACTGACTGGAGTCTTTTTTACACACACCCTGCGTTCACCCGTCGAGCCGTATCTGAGCTTATCACACCGTAGTTCATCGTCATAATAAGCTTTTTATTATTGCCCTCAGGCGGTACTTTTCAAGGGTCATCAATTATTCACGCCTTCGACACACAGCGTGTCTGCTCGGTCAGTTTAACGACATTGCCAACACCAATCTTTCTTCAGCTAGACTACGGGGGGGGGTGTCATCGGATATTATTAACAGGTTTTTGGGCCATCGTTTCAGCGCGGCGCGCGCATCGATGGTATAGGGATTAGGATTACCCTGGGCTGGGTAATCGATCGATCTATTACCCCTATACCTCGCCAGGTATCACCCTCACATTTGACGTCGTCGAGGACACGGGTTCGAATCTCCCTCTAAACGTTTATTTTTTACAGAAACGCTTGTAACACCCTCACATTTGACGTCGTCGAGGACACGGGTTCAGATCTCCCTCTAAACGTTTCTTTTTTACATAAACGCTTGCGCGTGTGTCCCTAAAAACATGTCTCCCTGGTTCCCCAGGCATTGAAACGAAGCGGGTAGGTCCACGTACGCCCATATACGGCACCGCTACGTCCTAATACCCCGCCGTTCAAAGGGAGGAGGGGGTGGGGGGGTACTCATGTCGTGCATGGCCGTAGTCGTATGACTATAGACCCTCGCACCCCTACAATGCCGGGACGGAGCACGTTGGGTTTTCACCAACCAGGCAGACATTGCTTGCATCAAGCGCGAAGCGCCGTGAGGTGTTGGGCGTGTCGCATGCAGGGTGAGCTGCATCCTGCTAAGAACCGCTTGTGAGGCGGACTTGCATATGGATGACAGCTTCAATGAGTTACTTGCGGGGGGGGGTACTTCACGTTCATGCATCGCCGTAGTCGTATGACCACAGACCCTCGCATCTCTAAAATGCCGGGACGGAGCATGCCGGGTTTTCACCGACCAGGCAGACATTGCTAGCACCAAGCGCGAAGCGAAAGGTGAGGTGTCGAGCGAATGGAATATACGGTGAGCTGCATCCTACTAAGAACCGCTTGTGAGGAGGACTTGCATGTGGACGATAGCCTCCAATGAATTGATTTGATTTATGGTGTGGTTCAGAGGGGTGGGGGTGGGGGTGGGGGTGTACTCATGTCGTGCATGGCCGTAGTCGTATGACCATAGACCCTCGCAACCCTACAATGCCGGGACGGAGCACGTTGGGTTTTCACCAACCAGGCAGACATTGCTTGCACCAAGCGCGAAGCGCCGTGAGGTATTGGGCGAGTCGCATGGAGGGTGAGCTGCATCCTGCTAAGAACCGCCTCTGAGGCGGACTTGCGTATGGATGACAGCTTCAATGAGTTAATTTAATTTCTGGTGTGGCCACTTCCTGAGACAGCAATGGGAGCACTGTGTAACTGCCTCGCGGGTGCCTTGCCATATACACACTACGTGATACGACCATTGCCCTTGTGCGGAGTTGAGATTCTCAACCCTGCACAAACGATCTAACAAGCCCGCCAGCTGTGGTGACCGCCAAAAAAACGAAAAACAAAACGGTACCCTGGTTGTAAGGGGGGGGGTGTACTCATGTCGTGCATGGCCGTAGTTGTATGACCATAGACCCTCGCATCCCTACAATGCCGGGACGGAGCACGTTGGGTTTTCACCAACCAGGCAGACATTGCTTGCACCAAGCGCGAAGCGCCGTGAGGTATTGGGCGAGTCGCATGGAGGGTGAGCTGCATCCTGCTAAGAACCGCCTCTGAGGCGGACTTGCGTATGGATGACAGCTTCAATGAGTTAATTTAATTTCTGGTGTGGCCACTTCCTGAGACAGCAATGGGAGCACTGTGTAACTGCCTCGCGGGTGCCTTACCATATACACACTACGTGATACGATAATTCCCCTTGTGCGGAGCAAAGGTTCTCGACCCCGCACAAATGATATAACAAGACCGCCAGCTTTGGTGACCGCCAAAAACAAAACGGTTCCCTGGTTGTCTAGCTCACGCAAATCCAACCTATAAGTATATCATATATTTAGGGGGGGGGGGGTTGCTGCAGCGTGCTGGGCAACAGGGGTTAATATACTGTGATGCGTAAGCGACTGTCGTGGGCAGTGCTACGCGGAGGGTCCATCGTTAAAACGGGGGTCAAGCTGTACGAAGCTCCCCGCTCGAACGATGGAGGTTGAGGATGGGTTCCCTTCATAGGAACGCCATCATACCCGTTGAAAGACGAATGCAGGCCGACAGCTGGACTTCTGCTGAAGTTGGAATACCTGATTTTCAGTTCAAAACCACCCTCAAGTGAAATATCAAAGTCAAACCACCAACGGTTCACCCGCCGTGCATGAGTATCGTCCACCAAGTGCCTGTCCGTTAACCCCACGTCGCCTTTGTTGGGTAATAACAACCCGCGACTACGCGGCATCTAGCCATCTCGTGGCCAGAGAGGACTAAGCTCGTGGACAACCGGGAGGTTCTGGAGCTCTTGGACGAGAGTTTGGGTGGCCCTTCGACAGGCAACTCTATATCCATCGAACTCCAACCAGCGATGAGGTGAGCCTACTCTCGGGAGTGGCCCGAGAGGAGGACGCTGCTGTAACATGTTATCAGGGTTACCCTGGGCTAGGTAAAATTGATCGGTCCTTTACCCCTATAGCTCAGTAGGTAACACCTTCCCGTCGCGAGCCTACGTGGACCCGGAGCTGGAGCAGCAGCAGCAGCAGCTGAGGATTTTACACAAAGCTTCTCAGCTTTTGTTTTGTTTTGTTTTCAGCGACCCAACACAGATCAGTTCCGCGATCCAGTGGCCCCGGCACCGACTTGGGGCAGGTAGGTTTGCTGTGAAGAAAAACGCCTCAGAAGTTCGTCCAGGGGGGGGTACTATCTTATCACACGTGCGATATGTTAGCCAAATAATATGAACCAAACGCCTAATTCTCTCTAGAACAACAAACAACAGATTATTCTCGGAACGGTTCCCGATCTCTAATAAGCTTCTCCGTTGTTAGTGATGCGTGCTATATACGATAGGATAGCAATTTTTGGCTAAGCTGTTTTCTGAAAGACGGCGCTCTTTAACCAATAATCGACGAAAGAAATTGAACGCCATTCTTTCTTTGGCAAAATGGGACTTTTTTTAGGATGTCATACCTACTGCTGTAGGCGATGGGATGGGTTGGCCATCGGGCGCTGCACTTTTCAGTTTTGTTTTTCTCAAAACCAGTTTTTTTTTTTGCGTTAGGTATATAGAGCTGCTCAACAAGGGAAGAACCTCAGAAAGGAAACGGTGCACCTCTACTACATCATGTGTCTTAAGTGTTGGGCGTTAGAGAGGCGTGCTACGATGGAGGCACGAGCACTCTTTTGACTGTTTTTTTTTGTTTCTGGGTGATCGGTGATCGGGTCCCTTATAACAAAAAATCGTCGGTTTTTCATTCTCGTTTTGCAAATATGTTTCATCGTGTAGTTAGGCCATGCCTTCTGTTCATCGGGTAAAACGTTTTGTTTTCGTCCAAAATCAATTTTTTTTATTTCGGGTGAGGCTTGGGTGAGGTATAGAGATGCTCGACAAAGGAGAGGAACCTCAGAAAGAAAAAGGGTGCACCTCTCTACCTGCCTTCGCATGTGTCTAGGAAGTGTTGGGTGTCAGAGCAATGCCCTTGTCAAAGATGTCTCCAGGAGACGGCACTTTTACCCCTTGACGGACGGGGTCAAGATAAATGCCTTGACGGACGTGCCTTGACGGAAAATCTCGGGGACACCAAATAAAAATCCCCGTTTTTCGGAAAACGTCTGACCACATTTTGAAAACCTGTATTTTTTTGTTGGGATTTTTGTCCGCCATTTTTTTTCTGTCATTTGTTTTCTCGTTCGGGGTCCAAATTTTCAGCAGTATATTTGGTATATCACGAGCAACGAGCAACACAGCAATATCCTCGTGCTTCCTCGCTCCTTCATGATGTGTTGGAGCCAGCAGCACAAAAACAAAATAAAATAGGGGTTTCCATAGAGATAATGAAGCGTTTTTCTGGCGGGGATAGGGGACAATCCGTCTAGATGGATGGAAATGCCTTGACGGACGCCCTTGACTGACTGACTGCTTGACGGTTGCCCGTCTCCTGACACATTTGGCCCTTATAGGGGTGGCACCTTATTTTCTGAGCTCCTTCCTCACATGAGAGGAGCTCAACATATCCCCCGCGAATGGTGACACCGAAGAAGTTTGGTCGCGCAATCCGACCAACATTTTTTTACGTGCTATCGTAGCCCTTAAGACGAATACAGTACGCGACAGATGTTAATAATTTGTTAATTAAGAATTTGAGACTGAGATTTTGGGAGGGAAATAAGAAGGCGACCTCTTTGTACTGGAAGTAGTGTGGAACACACAGTCTTACATAAGAATGAACTCCAGTCTGGTCAAAAATAAGAGATTCTTAACATCTTGTCGCGTACTGTATACAAGCAATGGAGAAATTAATCAGAGATCGGAAACCGACCCGAGAACAATTTGTTGTTTGTTGTTCTAGAGAGAATTAAGCGTTTGGTTCATATTCTTTGGCTAAAAGAACAGCAACGAGGCAGGCGCTGTTTGGTGGGATCGTGTGAGTTGGAATACCAAAAGGGGGTACAGCATGGAACAAACAGTGCTGACAGACTGGTAGAAACACGCGAACAGACAGGGCTGCTGCTGCTTGTAGCTGGCCAGCGGTTGCTGGGCCAGGCAGATATGTCGTGGATCTCTCAAGGAATTACAGCAGTTCCAGGCTCGGAAAGGAATGCGTGAGACGGATCGAGTCGCGTGTAGCTGACCAGCGGTTGCTGGACCAGATATGTCGTGGATCTCTCAAGGAATTACAGCAGTTCCAAGCTGGGAAAGGAATGCGTGAGACGGATCGAGTCGTACCACATTGTGCAATACTATAACCGGTAGGTGCTTTCGCGTGAGGAGCTCAACCGGTCGGGAAATAAGAATTAGCCTCCGAAGGCAAAAAAAAGTGGTGGTGCCCCCTAACTAAACGTGGGATTTAATTTGCTCGTCAACCATATTTTTGTTTTTGTTTTTGTCCAAGCTGCTGATTCAAGCCGGTCGTAAGACACTGCTGGAAAGTTTTCACGACATTTTCTTTTGATAAAACTGACTTCACCTAACATAGCATAGCATAGCATAGCATAGCATAGCATAGCATAGCATAGCATAGCATAGCATAGCACAGCATATCATAGCACGGCACCGCTGCTAGGACGAATTTCGGAGCCGGCTTTTGTCCAAAACGAGGGTTGATGCCAGGTGGCGGGGACTGCCCATCGGGGGGGGGGGGGGGGGGGGGGAGGCACACCCAGCGAAAATGGTGGTTAAGGAAAGCTCTTGTCCGAGATCTATCCATGGATGGATGCATCGCTTGGCATCCCGCACTCCCACCGTTGTCGAGGAAATCAGCTTGGAAAACCGCCGGAGGCGGTGTGCTCTCTCGCGTGCTTTACCGTAGGCTATGCTTGCGGACCTGCAGGTGGAGTTACGACGATTTACCTAGTGCCGTCTAATGGAAAACAGCTTTTGGCGGTCGCGGCCAGGCGCCATCCTCCTTCGCTGATAAAAGTTGTACAAAAATGTGTATCACCAACAGCAGGACTACTGTCATATTTATTAAAACAGTAAAAACAAATCCCCCGTCAGCTGTGAGTTCGCCAGAGTTGGTCGAGACTCATCTTTTGCAAGCAGCGTGAATTTCATTTGGCCACTTCTCCAAGCCCCTCCCTGTCCACGTTCGTTGGTTGTTTTGAGGGCTGTTCTTATCTTAAGCCTGCTTTTTCTTGTAAAAATAGGCTTACGTACAAGCTTTACAATAAAGAGTGCTTGGACCGGAAACTGGCACAGCACAAAAAACACGACAAAACGCCAACAACGCGCGAATTTCATACATCGCGCCGGAAAAGGGAAGAAAGAAAAACACAGATACATATACACACGCCTCGCGCGACGCACGCACACCAACACTTGTACACACAAACACTATCGCACTGATTGATTTGGTTTGATTGCCCCTGGCGCTCCAAACAAATCGACCCCCCCCGAAAAAAAAGCAGACTAAACACAAAAAGCGTCAGCATCAGCATCATCATCATCATCATCATCCTCATCATCATCATCATCATCATCATCATCATCATCATCATCATCATCATCATCATCATCATCATCCCAGCAGTCTCGTCTGTCTCCTTCCCCGCCCTGTGGCCATCACCAAAACTTCATCGAGGAGTAGAACGGTCTCAACACATCAAGAAATCCCGCGTCATCCCCATCGTCGCTACTATCACCACCGCCACGGCCGCCACCGCCGCCATTATCATCGTTGTCGTTGCCTCTGTCGGTGTTTAGCGCCGCCGACTGGGAAAAAAAATCTGCATCCACTCCTCCTCCTCCTCCTTCTCCTCCTCTCCCCGCCGCGCCGCTTCCAAGACGGGGCGGAATCTCCTGCAGCATCTCCTCCCCGGCCCCCCCGCCGCCGTCCTCCGCCCATCGGAACGGAGAAGCTGCGGCTGCGGCTGCGGCTGCGGGCATGGCGGTGATGGTCGTGGAGGCGTTACCCTTGCGGTAGTCATCCTCGCGGGAAGGGGCACCGCCTATGGTGCCACCATCGTCGTTGCCGTTGTTGGTGTTGTCGGCCGGGAGGGTGTGGTAAAAGTGCCGACCGTCCCGTAGACCTCCGCCTCCGCCTCCACCTTCGCCTCCGCCGCCGCCGCCACTACTGTCCCGCCCCCTTCCGCTGTCCTCGTCGTCGCTATCTTGAGACTCTCCGTGTGTCCAGGCTGCTCCATGCCCATGTCGATTTACAGCGGATCGCCATCATATAAAAAAAACGGAAGTTGGAGAAGGGCAGCGCGAAGCGCGGCGAGGGGAGGGGAGGGGGGGGGGGGGGGGGGGGGTGTGCTCGGTATTCATGCATGACCGTAGTCGTATAATATGGCCATAGACCCTCTGGCACACCTACAATGCCGGGACGGAGCACGTCGGGTTTTCACCGACCAGGCAGACATTCCTCGCGCCAAGCGCGAAGCGAAACGTGAGGCGTTCAGCGAGTCACATGAAGGGTGAGCTGCATCCTGCTACGAACCGCTGGTGAGGCGGACTTCGGCACCTTGTGGAGGGGGGGGGCGGAGTTAACTCCTTAAGACCTGCACCCACGCTTTTGGGGACAAACTACTTACAATTAGTATGGGAGAAAATTGGCAGTAGAAAAAGGTTCAAAGTTAAAGCTAAGGATTGGGATTTGTTTTTCAAGTTTCGAAGTAACCCTTCTCATATTTGCTGGAACCCTGAGCTGGCCAATTCCCAAACACCCATTTACATGCTTAAATCTCATACTTTCCCATGCTAATAGCGGTGGGGACGGGGAAAAGGAGAGACCGTCTGTTATCCCTCATTACCGAGATGGGCGGGGGGGGACGAGGGGCGGGGGGGGGTGTACTCATGTCATACATGACCGTATTCGTATGACCATAGGCCCTTGCATCCCTACAACGCCGGGGCGGAGCACGTCGGGTTTTCACCCACCGGGAAAATAATGCTTGCACCAAGCGTAAAGCGCCGTAAGGTATTCGGCGAGAGCCGCATGAAGGGTTAGCTGCATCCTACAGTAGTACGAACCGCGTGTGAGGCGTGGGGGGGGGGGAGGGGGATCATTGCATGATGGGACATATAAAACTGGGGCCTTTGGTCGGGGTAGATTGTGACGCGCAGGAGTTTGCCTTGCGTTCATTGGATTTCGGGGAAGAGGGCTCCCGGTCCCTGGCGCGGGCCGGCGCGAGCGCTGACTGCCGAACGCCTGTTCCCGCGCGCATTGGCTGCAAAAAATAGAGCCGCCCACAAACGCTGTTAAACGAAGGCGAAGGCACCCCCCCCCCCCCTCCGTCCCCCCGGACAGTAAGGCAAGAGAGCACGTCGTACGCAAGCTTTTGGACTTTGCCACCAAACACAACTAGCGGGACCCTATGGCGTACTGTCGTACCGCTGCCGCCGCCGCCACCACCACCACCGACGCCGCCCTTGGACCAATCGGGGGCTGTCGTCGTGTCATGTGGCGCGGCTGCAGTATTTGACCATTAGACGGGTGCTGCTGCCTATATACGAAAAAGGGTTGCGCTTTTCGGGTGGGGGGGGGGGTACGCATTTGTTGCTTGCCTTAGTCATTTGACCAACAAAAAAAAATCGGGTGTGGGGGGGGGGGGCGTTTCTGACTGAAACCGGGCCCCTTAACCCAATTTCGTCGGAATATATACCAAAAAATATTTTACAGAATAGTTCGTGATATACGTAGGCTTCGGGACCTTTTCATTGGGTTTGCATCGGGTCGTGCATTTTCAGGCTTTCTCAAAAAGCAGATTTTGAGTGAGGAATAGAGCTCCTACACTATAATCGAGTGAAAACACACAACCTCAGGAAAATTAGGTGCTATATCCGTACCGCTTTGCCGTTTTGCACGCACCAATACGAAATACGCACCTCTCTCTCTCTCGCTCGCTCGCTCTCTGTCGCGCGCATAAAACACCAACACCACAAAAAAAAAAATCGGCAGACGAAACGAACTCAATAAAATACACCATACTATACCTGCGTCAAGCCGGCCACCACCGCCCACTGTCATCGCCTCCGCGTAATCATCATCATCGCTGTCCTCGTACAGGTCCACGCGGGAGCCCGCGTTCCTCCTCAGGAGACTCCCGATCCCGCGGCCGCCGTACCCCAAGCCCGTCGGCGACCCAGACCTCCTCCGCTGGTCCTCGTCGTTCTTCCCCCTCACCACTCCCACCCTCAATCCGCCGCCGCCGCCGCCGCCGCCGCCGAGGGTGCCGTCGCGTCTCCTGGAAGGTTGCGCGTTCGCAGAACCGGCAGAGGTTCCGCCGCTTCCGTTGCCGCGGCCGCCGTTGCCGCGGCCGCCGGTATAACCGCGCGGCGGGTGATCGTCCTCTTGGAGCTTGCGCACGAGACTGATGCTGAACACGAGGCAAGTAACGCCCATTATAAAGGAAAACCCCAGCTCGATCGCCATGAGCACGAACCTACCGTGCAACGAAATACCGGAACGGACGGGAGGGGGGGGGGGAGGGGGGCGGGCGGCTCAGACATAAATTATGCGAAGAAGCAGCAGGCGTTGCGCAAAACAAGTGGGAGCGTTGCTGAAAAACAAAAACAAAAACATTCGGGAAACACTCAAAAATGAAGGAAAACCCAACTCGATCACCGTGATCACGCACCTATCGTACAACGGAACGCCCGAAGGGAAGGGCAGTGGGGGGAGGGTGTACTCATGGCATGCATGGCCGTAGTCGTCTGACAATAGATTCTCGCACCCCTATGTACATTGCCGGGACGGAATACGTCGGGTTTTCCCCGACCAGGCAAGACATTGCTTGCATCAAGTGCGAAGCGCCGTGAGGTGTTCGGCGAGTCGCATGAAGGGTGAGCAGCATCCTACTAAGAACCGCTCGTGAGGCGGACTTTCTTGCCTACCTGGTATGAATGATACCAGGTAGTGCCGAATTAATTGAGTTGTTTTCTGGTGTGGCCACTTCCAGAGGCAGCAATAGGTATACTACTGTATGTGACCATCTCGTTGGGTGCCTTACTATTATGTGACCATCTCGTTGGGTGCCTTACTATTATGTGACCATCTCGTTGGGTGCCTTACTATATACCTGGTGCACACTACGCGATACGAGCATTCCCATTGTGCGGAGTTAAGGTTCGCCCCCCCCGCAAACAGTGATGTAACGACCGCCAGCCACAGCTTGGCGACCGTCATTGAAAATAAAACATGGTACTCGTCCGCGTACAACGGAGATGGTTATTATATGCAAGCGACGAGGTAGGGAACAAATACGCTCAGGCGATGGCTGTCCCGCGTACGCCATCTGCACAGTTCATACAATGCCCTTGCACGGTAGGGTGTAGGGGGCGCTACTTTTGGGGCGTTAGCGTTCCGTCGCGGTCGCGGCGGTTTCCGAAAAGGGGCGTGGGACTCTCTCGCGGAATTCGAGCCACCCAGCTCGCATGCGCTCGGGTTCTGCTCGATATATCGTGTTCCTGAACTGCGACAATAAAAAACCGAATACACTCAACCCCCCTTACACCCTCCTCTGCTGCACAACAACGCCAACACCAACGCCAACACCAACGTCAACACCAGCACCAACACCAAAACCAACGCCAACACTAACACCAACACCAACACCAACACCAACACCAACACCACCACCAACACCGACACCGACACCGACAACAACACCAACACCAACACCGACAACAACACCCAACACCAACACCGGCACCAACACCAACACCAACACCAACACCAGCACTAACACCAACGACAACACCAACACCAACACCAACAACACCAACACCAACACCAACACCAACACCAACACCAACACCAACACCAACGCCAACACCAACACCAACACCAACATCAACACTAACACCAACGACAACACCAACACCAACACCAACACCAACACCAACACCAACACCAACACCAACACCAACACCAACACCGACACCAACACCAACACCAACACCAACACCAACACCAACAAACATTACACCCCATTGTTCCACCCTCGCCCCACCAAACTACAGTACAACCTTCAACTACTGTAACAACTTATGTTTTACCGTTTCCCGAACGCAGATACAAACATCGCGCGTAAAGAGTGTCATGCAAAATAAAGCAAAAAAAAAACGCCGCTCGATTCGTCCGCTATGCCCCAACCAACCAACCAACCAACCAAGCACAAGCCCAAGCACATCCCGCCGCATATACGTATCCCGTCGGTGAAAAAACACTCACAGCGTGGCGTGTGTTATCGGAGGGAAGTTGTTGCCGCCGTGCGGCCCATCCCCCAGCAGCAGCAACACCGACGTCGCCGCGGCGATCGAGGAGGCGTTTCCCTCTGCATCGGGCAGGGGCAACCCGCTGCTCGCGTCAAACGCGCGGTGGAAGCGAAACCAGCTGCTGCTGCTGCTGCTGCCGTTACCCACGTCAGCACCCCCCAGGCGCCGAAAGCGCTCGTCCTCTGTGCCGACGCCAGACCGCCGCGGGTTGCCGTTGTCGTTGTTGTCGTTGTCGTTGTCCCTACCGACAACCTTTTCTCCTTCGGCAAAGGTCGAGAGGTCGTCTGCATCCACCGGCGGGTGATCGGGCGCGATCAGAGACAGGGTGGAGTTGGCCAACCACACGGACACGCCCAGCAGCGCCTGCTGGCCGAGCCCGCGCGCGGCTAAAATGTTGTGCAGCACCCACACCCTCCTCACGGCACCTCCTTCTCCTGCTGCAGGCTGCCCGCTCGGTGGAGCGGGGGGCTCCCGTTCCGTCAGGCATGCTCCTCCCGTCGCCGAACACGGCTGGCGCGATCGTTCGTAGCCCCTCCCCCCCCCTCCCACCGTCCCCCCTTCCCCTTCCCGCCAAGCGTCCGATTCTCTCACACTCACAGTGGGGTCCGCGTCTTCCTGCTCAGCCGCTGACGCCGATGCCCCCCATCCCACCTTACGGATGAGCGTCCTGCTCCTCTTCCTTCTGCGCCTTTCTGTCGTTGCTGTTGTCACGACAGCAGCAGCAGCAGCTACTTCCTCCTCCAGCCCCGCTTTCTCCGTTACCTCCTCTCTTACTGCGTCGAATCTAGCCGCAGCAGCAGCAGCAGCAGTAGCGCCCTCGCTAGCCTCGGAAAGAGACGTTGCTGTTGTCACGACAGCAGCAGCAGCAGCAGCAGCAGCAGCTCCTTCCTCCTCCGGTCCTGCCCTCTCCGTTACCTCCTCTCCTTCTGCGTCCAATCTCACCGCAGCAGAAGCAGCAGGAGCAGCGCCCTCGCCACCAGCCGCGGAAAGCACACCACCCAATTCGCCGATGCCACCACCACCGCCACCACCGCCACCACCACTACCGCCACCATCGCTACCGATGCCGCCGCCGCCCCCGTCGACAACGATGATCTCCCCGTCGCTGCCCGCAAACCCACACTCCACCTCCGGGATCGGGTAGTTCTCGCAGCGGAACGACAATTCCCCGGGAGACAGAAGCAGGTTGACCGCTGAACTCGAACGGAAAGGCACCAGCCCGGGAGCGATGAGCGCGGAGAAGCTCGAGCTTGTCGAGGGGCGAACGAGGAAAACCTTGGCAAAAGGACGACACACACGTGGGAAGTCAAGAACAAACTGATCTGTGTCAAGGACGAAAGAGCAGAACCAGTATTCCGTTTGTCCGGAATGGTTGGGGGGGGGGGGTACCATTGTTGCTCCTAGTCATTTGACATTGAACGCTCCCTTAGACAGGGGGGGGGGTGTACTCATGTTGTGCACGGCCGTAGTCATATGACCATAGACCCTCGCATCCCTACAATGCCGGGACGGAGCGCGTTGGGTTTTCACCAACCAGGCAGACATTGCTTGCACCAAGCGCGAAACGCCGTGAGGTATTGGGCGAGTCGCATGGAGGGTGAGCTGCATCCTGCTAAGAACCGCCTCTGAGGCGGACTTGCATATGGACGACAGCTTCAATGAGTTAATTTAATTTCTGGTGTGGCCACTTCCGGAGACAGCAATGGGTTTTACTATGTAACTGCCTCGCGGACGCCTTACCATATTAACACTACGTGATACGACCATTCCCCTTGTGCGGAACAAAGGTTCTCCACCCCGCACAAATGATCTACTCGACCGCCAGCTTTGGTGACCGCCAAAAAAAAATAACAAAAAAAAACGGCACCCTGGTTGTCTAGCTCACGCAGCGAGTGGCGTGTTTTACAGCGTCGTTGCCAACCGACGCCAACCCAACCTATAAATGAGGGGGGGGGGGGGCGTATCTCTTTGTTGCTTGCCTTAGTCATTTAGACCATTGACCACGCATCCATTTCGAGACGGAAGCCACCACGGAGGGGGGGGAGGGTACTCATTTGTTGCTTAGCCTTAGTCATTTGACCATTGACCACGCATCCTTTCGAGACAGAGCACCGTTCCTACTCCTAATGAGACACCCTCCAACATTTGGGCGCTCATTACGTTGTTTCCATACATTGCAAAAAATGTTTTGCTAATCTTATCCCCTTCCTGTTCTCGCCGCCTGTGAGCCAACCATCTATCTCCTAAGTGTGATCGGGGGGGGGGGGTGTACTTCATTTTCATGCATGGCCGTAGTCGTATGACCATAGACCCTCGCATCCTTACAATGCCGGGACGGAGCATGTCGGGTTTTCACCGACCAGGCAGACATTGCTAGCACCAAGCGCGAAGCGCCGTGAGGTGTTGGGCGAGTCGCATGAAGGGTGAGCTGCATCCTACTAAGAGACGCTTGTAGGCGGACTTGCATATGGATGACAGCTTCAAGAGTTAACCATGAACAGAAATTGACATACAGATTTCCAATTATATGGACGTTCCTAAGGTGTGGCCACTTCCTAGAGACAGCAATGGAGCACTATGTACTGCCTCGCTGGTGCCTTACCATAACACACTACGTGATACGATCATTCCCCTTGTGCGGAGCAAATTACCTCCACCCGCGCACAAATGATCTATGTGACCGCCAGCTTGGATCGACCGCCAAAAACAAAACGAAAAAGTACCCTGTGGTCTAGCTCATGCAGTGAGGGCTGTTTTACAGGTATCGTTGCCAACCGACGCACCAACCTATAAATATATATATATTTAGGGGGCGGGGGGCGGGGGCGTACTTATTTGTTGCTTGCCTTAGTCATTTGACCATTGACCACTCATCCCTTTCGAGACGGAGGTGTACTCATGTCGTACACGGCCGTAGTCGTATGACCATAGACCCTCGCATCCCTACAATGCCGGGACGGAGCACGTTGGGTTTTCACCAACCAGGCAGAGCACGCCGGGTTTTCACCGACCAGGCAGGCATTGCTTGATGCCATCAAGCGTAGGGGAAGGGGGGGGGGGTTGTTGATGGCCGTGTCTAGCGCCTCTGGTGTTCTCCCGAGCTCACGCTCGCATTGCTCAGCGCTTCAACCGCCCACACTCGTCCTGTTTTGGGGTCCCTACTACGTACCACGAAGCGAGGGCTGGCTGCACGTAAGCCGCTTGCAGACGACCGTCATCGGTGTCATCTCCCGAAAGGAGCGGGAGAAAAGAAGAAAATAGACGGAGGGGGGGGGTGTACTCATGTCGTGCACGGCCGTAATCATATGACCATAGACCCTCGCATCCCTACAATGCCGGGACGGAGCACGTTAGATTTTCACCAACCAGGCAGTACTCATTTGCTGCTTGCCTTAGTCATTTGGCCATTGACCACGCATCCCTTTTGAGACGGAGCACCGTTCCTACTGCTCATAGAGACACCTTCAACATGTGGGGCGCTCATTACGTTGTTTCCATATGTTACAAAGAAACGTTTTGCTAATCCTATCATCTTCCTCCCTGTTTCGCGTGCCTGTGGCCACCATCTATCTCCTAAGCTAGCGATCGTTTTCTCGCTACTATCTAGTTTACCAAACTCCTCCATGTCAAATTCGTCTATTTTCCTATTTGCTCTTTCATCACATCCCGTTCCTTTTTGTACATGGGGGGGGGCAAACACGATACCGGAGGAATGGTAAGGTACGGAACGGAACGGCGGCAGATCTCCCTCCCCCCCCCCCTCCAGCAACCAACGTCCTGCGCTTCCGTACCAACCCGCGTGCTAAAGGACAAAACCCGTTTCTTCTGTGATTCGTCATATCGCAAGGAGGGCTGTGTTACTGCTGTACATACATACGACTTGCCCCAGTTACGATAAAACGGCTGGAACAATATACTTGACGTTAAAACGCCACGCAACCTTACATAATAGCCCTAAATAACCCCAACCCTGGCAACCACCCGGGAAAATGATCGGAAATAGAAAATAGTGCGGGCATATCAACCATTTTGTGGAGTCTCCTACTCGTACACTCGTACAGCCCCGGTCGCCCGGGAAATTCCCCAGGGCTGATCACGGGTTGAGTCAAACTCCGCGGGTCAGATCGGGTCGAGTCGGGTCGGGTCGGGTCGGGTAAGGGTGACCCGACCCGACCCGACCCGACCCATGAGATTACAAAAAAAAACGTCCTGACCCGTGAGAGCCCTGGATTCTTGAAAAAACATGGGTATGTGTCCTGCCGTCGACGCCAAAATGAGGGGAGGACCCCCCGGTTCGACTCGACATCTATGGATGGCACTCTTCCCTTTCTTGAGAGGGTAGGCGTGTAGGACAACACGCCAGGTTTTGGTACATGTAGGATCGGTGAAGGATGATCTCACGACGAAACGACCATCAACGATGATGGTGAGGAAGACCGTGTTGAGTGCGAGGGCACGGGCCTTGCATTCCCATCTATCTGCATCTGCAGTGATCACTTTGTCACGGGGGACATTGTCACTACTGACGACAAGAAACAAATAGTCCAGGGATAATATGGGTAATTGACCACAGCATGTCGTACAATCAAGATGCGGATACGTATCCACAACCTCGGCGAACGGTGGGACCTATATACGCGGGACAACATCCATGCGGCGGATACAATGGGGTCGAGAGCCTGAAACCCACAGAGAATATATCCCCGTACATTTACCCCAAACATACGAGTAGTTGGTTCAGATTATACCGCTACACTCCTCCGTACTACTGCATCTCTCTCTCTCTCTCTCTCTCCCACCTCGGCCGTTACCGCTGAGGTGTACCGACTCAAGAAGGCACCGTCTGAAGGGCTCCAGAAATGCTCCATGGCGGTCCCCGATTCGGCGCGCGCTGCCCACTTGGTGATCCTCTCGAACTGCTCCGGGGTGTACACCTGAGAGGGGTAAACAAACATGGGTGGGGACACCAACTTTTTAAGGCGATGTCATCACGCTGGAAGGAAATATACAAGGAATGTTTGGGTGTTATTATTCATACACCCACTGCTTATCTTTACGTCCGCCGGTACAAGCGAAAGGTGTCGGCGACGGGAGCCTCGCAGCGGCGGCGGCGGCGGCGGCGGCGGCAGCCACGGCCGAGGAACACGAAACGCCAGAATGGATGGATGGGGGGTGGGGGGTGCCCAGCCCATCTCGGGTAGGTTATGTATGCAAGTGACACGGGGTGGTACAGCCCGTAGGACCGTTCGCTTGCGTGCTGGTGCTGTTGTATATAAAAAAAAAAAAAAAAAAACAACAGCTGTGAGATCGAGGATTTCGTCGAAACTCATCTTTGCAAGCTGAGCGTGATACTTCGACCTCGCGTACTTACGGGTTTTATATGTCCTCGTGCAGAATGTAGACGACATACAAGTGTTATTTTGTGTTTTTTTTTCCCCTACAACATCGGGACGCTTTCAAGCCTCTTGTTTTTATTTGCGTTACCACGGGCTAGATTTTGGTTTCAGGGAATTGAGCTAATCGTGTGAGAACATCATCATCGTCGACACCATCGTCGTCATCATCATCATCATCATCATCATCATCATCATCGTCATCATCATCACATCATCATCATCATCACACCACCATCATCATCATCACACCACCATCATCATCATCATCGTAATCATCGTACACTACACCGACTGCCTCCCCGTAGAGTTAATTGTTTATTTTCGGAGTTCGGGCACACGAAAGATATTCGTGGTTGTTCGTGGTATGTTGTTGTTGCTGTCTTCACATTAAAAACCGTGCCGGTCTCTCTATCCAGTACCTCCATCTGTCCGTACTAATCCAACACTTGACACGGTCGATTCCCGTGGTCACAGGCTAACTTACCCAAAAAAAGGTATGGGGAGGTATAATTAATTAATTTCGCGAATGAGGGAAAATAATATACACGTGCCGACGTCAATATTTTAGCTATTAATACTACGGAGGACCAAAGTAAATAGGACTTACGGTACAAACAAAAACCTATACTTAAGTATACCTGGTATTTCCCTATTTTTAATAACAATATTTGTTCCTACGAGTAGTTACTCAGTAAATAGCACCTACGGTACACACACACACACACAAAAACTCTATATTTCCCTATTTTTACTAACAACATTTGTTCCTATTTACTATGTATATATGGTCCCCCGTAATAGTAGCATCGTACAAAAAAAAAACACGCCTCTGTATCCGACCGCGGCGTGCGCCAATTTTTCACTCCGAAGATGTTGGCATGAACATGGGGAGACCATCTCACACGTACTGTACTGTAGGACCATCTTTTGCAGACCATTTTATCTGTCGCTATGAGATGCCGTGGAGGAACTGTATATATAACCTAGGAAACGTTTCCTACGATAGAGGTACTGTGCCTTTTTTTGGCTGAAACGTAGAGGTGCTGTACCTTTTTGTGGCTGAAACGTAGAATTACTGTACCTTTTTGTGGCTGAAAACGTTTTCGGAAGGATGGGGCTATTTAAAACCCCAAATCGCCGGACTTCCATTTCTTGTGTTGCAAAATTATTTTTCATCGCAACAGATTAGACAGGCCATGGGGATTGTTCATCGCGTATAAAATCGCACTCTTAATTTTCCTCCCGAAGATCAAGTTTTTTGGGTGCCAAAAACAGTTTTTTTTACTTGCTATTAGTATAGAGCTCTTTAAGTAACCACCCTCAGAAGGCAGAAAAGTGATGCACCTCCATCGTAGCATGCGTCTACTATTAACAGGTCACGCGGTTCCCACCCGGCAACACTAGCTAGGTAGATCAGGCATAGACCTGCCTTGGAAAAAATCTACCTGGTAGGTCATCAAAAGCGGGGAGTGCTCTTGCGGTACTCGTATAGTATGCAATAGTGCGGTTGCAGTCGCTACCGGGGAAGCGGGGAGGGGGGAGGGGAGGGGGGGGGGGGGTACTCATGCCATGCATAGCCGAAGTCGTATGTCCATAGAACCTCGCATCCCTATAATGCCGGGACGGAGCGCGTCGGGTTTTCGCTGCTATTGAGAGGAAGCTTTTTTATTTTGCAACCCTGTCGTTTTTATTGTGCTGTGCGACTTTAGTGTGCTTTTATTGGAGTATATAGGCACCTGTGTTGATGTTTGAGGTCGGTGTACGTTTCGGGCTACTGCTGTATATAGATCGTCCGCAGGCAAAGCTCATTTTGTTGTCACGGTGCTCCGTATTTTGTTGGGTGCAGCGAGTTGAAACGTTCCAAACCTCTGCACAGATAATCGGTTCGCACGTCATGATCTATAATAAGCAGTAGACCTTTCTAGGCAGATCTGTTCACGATCTTGCGTTATATGATATACGATAAGCTCATGTTGTTTCAGGGTGGGAACCGTGCAATCTGTATGATCTAGCACGCGTTTCCTGGGTTGGATTTGTACTGTGCAGACCCTTCACAACCTTTCACGACGGCAGGTTCAGGGACTAGATTATATATCTGTAGATAGATGGATAGATAGATAGATAGATAGATAGATACAGTAGATAGAAAATGTTGTGTATCCTGCCTTGGAACGGAGCTTCGCTGGCGGTTCAAAGCGCTGGTTCCGGGTTTATTTTTGAGCGGGAGGGAGTGCCTGTCTTGCTCCGCTTCTCGAGGTGCCTCCATGATGCACCCCCACTGGTTGGGTGTGAGGGGAGGGAGGCCGTGGTTGGGAGGGAGGAGGGGGTCGTCAGACGAAACGCTCGTGGTGGTGTCGACGGCGTGGCCGCATCGGCGCCACGGGCAGCGAGCATGCTCAAGTAGAGGGTGTTAGCGTCCACTATTCATAGCGTTGNAAGGTTAGCTGCATCCTACTAAGAACCGCTCGTGAGGCGAACTTTCTTGCATACCTGGTTCGGACGACAAGCGCCGAGTAAAATTGATTACGTAGCTTTCTGGTGTGGCCACTTTCAAAGACAGCAATTGGGTATATTGTGTCACTGCCTCGTGGGTGTCTTGCCATATACACACTGCGCGATACGACCATTCCCCTTGTGCGGAGTTAAGGTTCTCCACCCCGCACAAATGATCGACAGTAACTCGACCGCCAGCTGTGATCGACCGCCGAAACAAAAACGGTACCCTGGTGGTCTAGATCATGTAGTGAGCGGCATGTTGTACAGTGTCGTTGCCAACCGACGCCAACCCAACCTGTACATGATATAGGGGGGGGGGGGGGGTGGCTTGCCTTGCTCTGCCAGCCACTCCGCGTGGCCTCGAGGATGCCCGCAAGCTCGAGCAGGGCCCTGTCGGATCGAACCAGGGCGGCGTTGAACTGGACGTCCTGGGTAGGAGAACAGTGAAGGTTGTTTTGCGAGGGGGCGGGAGGGTGTCCGTGGTTACTAAACGGCACAAACAACAACAACATCAACAGCAACAACAACAACAACAACAGACACGCGTGCTACGATAGAGCTGTTATAGCACTTTTCGGCTGAAAGGTTTTTAGGAATGATCGGGGCCTCCTTAACCCAAAATCGTCGTAACTGTTTTTTCTTTTTCTTGTGATGCAGTATTTTCGTTGTGTACTTGTTGTTGTTGTTGTTGTTGTTGTTGTTGTTGTTGTTGTTGTTGTTGTTGTTGTTGTTGTTGTTGTTGTTGTTGTTGTTGTTGTTGTTGCTGCTGTTGTTGTTGCTGTTGTCTTCACATTAAAAACCGTGCCGGTCTCTTCTTCTCAGGCCGTGGAATTGATTGTTGATCGGGTACGTACTCGTAGCATTTCTTAGTTTTCTCCTACCAGGTATAATCGATTGTGTTCGGTGAGGAATAGAGATCCTCAAGTGACCATCCTCAGAAAGTAACATGGTGTGCCTCCACCCTAGCATGTGTCAACAAGAGCAACAAAACTCGTCGGGTCCAGGAAAAACACGCTACGCACAGCCTACTGTAGTATATATGATATCAGGTATGCCTCTATCCGAATGCAAAACCCCGGTGTCCGCCAACCCCCACCACCGCGGGCCCGTCTTCTCCTCTACTCGTCCTGATTCTTTCCGCGGTAATGCGACATTCGTCTGCCCCCCCCCGCCAACGCGTTTTTTTTTCCCTTCTTGTATACCGGTATTGTTTTAATCCTCCCACCCGTCGGATTGGTAAAAACGAAGCTTAAGCTAACCACATGTTTCACATTTAAAAATACCGTGTCGTGTGTCAATGTAACCCCGTCGCTCCCGTTTCAACAGCAAAAGCAGCTGCTGCTACCTAGGGGCGCGTGACCATGTTGACCCCACTAAAAATGGTGGTGATCCCGGACTCGGCCCCACCCTTTGCGGGCGGAGGGCTACGTGTACCATGGTGACACGTCGCCGTAGACGCGCGACGGGACCGTTTCCAACAAGCATACGAAGTCTTCGCATGTGGACCGCGAAAACGCCATGCCGTTCTCTCTACGGCGAGTTGTTTTTTTAATGTCCGTACGTGTCGAGCAGGGCAGACACACCGCGCTCAGATAATGTTTATGTGCGAGTTGGTGAAAACACGCCTGTTTTTACGTTTTTAAGCCCACTTTACTATGGTTACTCGGCAAGCGCGCAACACACGAGGCGAGACAAGACAAGACAAAGACAAAGGCAAAGACAAAGACAAAGACAAAGACAAAGACAAAGACAACGACAAAGACAAAGACAAAGGCAAAGACAAAGACAAAGACAAAGACAACGACAAAGACAAAGGCAAAGACAAAGACAAAGACAAAGACAAAGACAAAGACAAAGACAAAGACAAAGACAAAGACAAAGACAAAGACAAAGACAAAGATAAAGACAAAGACAAAGACAAAGACAAAGACAAAGACAAAGACAAAGACAAAGACAAAGACAAAGACAAAGACAAAGACAAAGACGAAGACGAAGACAAAGACAAAGACAAAATGTGGTATCCGTACTACCTACAAAAAGAGCAATCGAGATTGTGCTTGTTTCTTCGTCTAGTTGTCACGGGGGGGCTATTACGAGTATAGTAATCAGACGATGTATTAAAAAATCATACATTCCCCTCAAAGTATACAAACCATATATGGTTATGATCACTACAATCGTAGCCCCTCAAAAATAGTGTGCAAGCGGGTCCTGTTCGTGAAGTCCATGTTCGAGCAAACAAGCGAGATGGTTATAAATCATACCAGGTAGTATTTGTCGTCCCAACAGGGGGAGAGGCAAGAAGAGGGGGGAGTGACCCCCGGGGGGGCATCATAGTATCCACCAGCAGACCAGCCTGAACGACAAAGGCGGTGTAATAGCCTATAATCTGCCAATAACCCGAAACGACACGAAACTGTCACACTGTGAAGAGACCAGAACCAACGTGTCCGAGCAGCAGCAACAGCCGCGCTTCAGGACGACACGGCGCCGTTCTTCTCCTCTCACTATTACAAGCAAGCACCAGTCGCACCATGCGTTTGTTGCATGTACAACTAACTCTGAGCCGACTGCGGCAACAATACGCGCGAGGGAGAAATCTGAGCCGACTGCGGCCGCCGGGCTCTACGTATGCTTGTCAAGAAAATGCTTCGTGGGACCGATTTAATCGACCAATAAAAAAAATAAACGTCATCACGGCTGTTCACGTGTCATGGCATGACCCGACGCGCGGGTCGGATCAGGTCAGATCAGGAGACCTTCACAAACTCACGGGTCGGGTCAGGAGGTATTCGAAATACTAGTGGTCCGGTCGGGTCGGGTCGGGTCGGGACGCGTGCTGCGATAGAGGTAGCACTTTTGACCTGAAATGGTTTCTGCATGATCGGGCTCCTTAGGGCCCGTATTAACGAAGACAGCAAAAATTCAATTTGGAAAATAAAATCCTGTTTGAATGTGATTTCGCAAAAAAAAACTGGTTTGCGTCCTATGGGGAATAGTGAATTGCTCGTTCAAATATGTATGAAATCGAAAAAACGCAGCATGCGTCACAGCGCCCAGGTGAAAAAAATCGACGAGAGGAGACGAGAGGGAAAGCATGCGTCGACGCGTGCGCGCCGCCGCCAGCATACTTTTGCTTTCGGCGGCCCAGGCTAGGAAGCTATCGCTCTCAGGGTCTCCTGGGCGGGCGTAGGGATCCCTGGAACGCCACGGGCGAGACAGGGGACGGCGATGGTGTATCAAATTTCTTGAGCGTATCACTGCTGTTTTTGCGTCGATCGCTCGGTTTTTGAGTCGGGTTGGCAGCATCGAGCTGGTTGAAAAAGTTGGGATTGCGACCGCCATGATTGGTTTTGAGGCGCCACCGCCGGGGTACGCTGTGCTATGTCTATAGGCGTGGGCGCGGCTGTTGTCCCGGTGGCCTCGGGTTGTGGTTCACGTGTTGTCGCCTCGGTCGTGGTCATCGATGCCACCAAGAAATGACCAGATTGTACCGGGGGCGTTTGCCCACCGTGGACATGCCGGTCCAAGTCGGGCCAACTCCTCAATTTGATTTGAATTCTTTGGAAAAGAAGGTCCTGGGACCTTCTTGGTTTTTCGTCCAATTCAAATTGATTAGACCCCAAGATCCTAATCTTTGATGCTGGTGCGTGTGTTGACCAATTAAAAGGCGTATCACCAATGAAAAGCGAATTTGAATTTTATTTTTTCCAAATTGAATTTATTTTTCTCGTTAATCGGGCCCTTAGGGCCCGAATTAACGAAAAAAATAAATTCAATTTGGAAAAAAAATAAAATTCAAATTCGCTTTTCATTGGTCAACACACGCACCAGCACCAAATATTATGCCCCAAGATCCTAATCTTTGGTGCTGGTGCGTGTGTTGACCAATGAAAAGCGGATTGATTTTTTTTTTTTCCAAATTGAGTTTTTTTCTTCTTCGTTAAAACGGGCCCTTAAACCACAAATTCGTCGGTATTTTCTTATACTTGTTTGCAACATTTTTCAATTTACGCAGTCGGCCACTGGGATTGTTCATCGGGTATGCTACCTTCATTTTTTCTCGCAAAATTATTTTTGGGTGAGGTATAGAGNCTTAAGCGTTACGTCGGGGGTAACATGTGTTATCAATGTATCCTGTCCAGGATAACCCGTCCCTTGAAACCCTTGAGCCATTAAAAACGAAGTGGCAAACTCGCCACGACCTGCCGTGGCCTTGTTTTCCGTTCTACTGCTGTACCATGCTCAAAGTTCCCATCCGTACCAGTCAGGATGAAAACATGACTCAACTGTGCTCTCTTTGGCCAACAACGGCACAGTCGGCGACTACCCATGACGCCAAGCAGCGCTAGTTACAGTAGTAACCACTCTGAGCGGCAATGTAAGGAGCGTTGGGGTATGAATATGAATACCAAACGGTCCTTACATTCCTGCCCAGGGCGGTCTTGGTTAGGCGCGGCTGAAGAGAAAAGTGAGGTTGATCCTGCGGTTCTCGTAACCTTCCCGGAAGTAGAAGGTGTCCGTCTCGTGCAGAAGCCGGGAGTCGAACATGACGACCCTGCCATCGGTTCGGTTCGGTTCGGTTCGGGTCGGTTCGGGTCGGGTCGGGTCGGGTCGGGTCGGGTCGGGTCGGGTCGGGTCGGGTCGGATCGGGTCGGGCCGGGTCGGGTCGGGTCGGGTCGGGTCGGGTCGGGTCGAGTCGAGTCGGGTCGGGTTATAGATGACCCCACCCGACCCCAACCGCGAGATTCGACGCGATCCGTGAACAGCCCTGAAAATTATCATGCTTTTTAAGGTCCAGCCATGTCTTGGTCACACAATAGAAAAGTAATGCGCCAATTTAAAACAGTGTAGCAACAGCAAACAGAAGACTCACCATAAACAATAGTACGTACAGTAGTAGTACGAGTACTGCCAGGTAACACAATTACGGAGGACCATAGTAACTACTGTAGGACCGAATCTTGTTAGTGAAAATACGGGAATATATAGGGTTTTTTGTGGACCGTAGGTACTATTTACTACATTAGCCCACCCCGTAATATTAACACGAAGTGGGGGACACACACCGCACCTGTAGGAGGAAGGGGCACTCCCTCTGCACGTCCTGGTCGATGCGACCCACGCGCGCCGCGCAGTCCGCCAAGAAGAGCGAGGCCTCGAACGCCTCCTCGCCCGGAAACCCTACGACGGACGAAACCGTCGAGGGGATCGGCGGAGGCGACCAGGACTCGTTCGCGGCTCGTTCGCTGTTTTGTCGCCGAGAAAATAAAACGGGGGGTTCACGCAGGGAAGAATAGTTAGTGTACCACTGTCCTTCAATACAAGGGTAGTTTGAATATAAAGATTGAATCCAAACGGCCCTTATATGCAGGCACAAGAGTGACTTGGCCCAGCTTCGACTTTTTTAATTCAAGAATAGTCTTACACCTCAGACAGATCATCGGTTCCCAATGCATGAGCTTATAGATCATCCAGGGAAGATATGAGTTCCTTATCTAAATAACCAATCTATACATATATAGCTCACGTTGCCGGATGGGAGTCCTATAGATAACCTGCGATGATCTATACGCGTAGGACATGTTTCCTCTATTGGATCTGGACTATACAGATCCCGCATAAAACATATAATAAAACGGCAGGTTAGGACCTACATGATCTAACAGGTCGTGATCTGTCCGCCGACGTGCTTTTCTTTCCAAGGCCGGACGGCACCATTTTCAGTTTGTGCCCCCCCCTCCCCCGTACGGCCATGCATGAATATGACTCCCCCCCCCAGTACCCGGGGGGGGGGGGGTACTCATGCCGTGCACCGCCGTAGTCGTATGACCAAAAGACCCTCGCATCCCTACAATGCCAGGACGGAGCACGTTGAGTCTTCACCAACCAGGCAGAGATTGCTTGCACCAAGCGCGAAGCGCCGTGAGGTATTGGGCGAGTCGCATGGAGGGGTGAGCTGCATCCTGCTAAAAGAACCGCCTCTGAGGCGGGCTTGCATATGGACGACAGCCTCCAATGAACTAAGGGGGTGATATACTGCCTCTTACCCTATCACACGGGTGATAAGATTACACATACACCCCGGCTCGACAACGGGGGGAGAGTGCATGTATGTAGACTATAGCCGAGCGACGAGTCTATCGTATGGGAAAATTCCGGCGACGTTTTTTTCTTTTGCAAAAGCCAACCATTTGCGCGCGCGCGTGTGTGTGTGCGTGTGTGTGTGTGTGCACGCACGCGTGCACGCGTGTCCTTCCCGTGTTGTTGAAGAATTTTTTCTCGGAACATCGTCTCGAGGGGGGGGGGGGGGGGGGGGGGGTTGTCTTGCGTGCTGTACGCCTGTGTATTGTACACCGGTACGCCGCTCACACAGGTACCACGCCACCCACCTACCCAACAACCAACCAACTCGCCTGGTGTCCTCCAGCAGCGCAGGCCAGAGAACGGAGTCGGGCGCCACTTCCGTCTCCCACGGGTGGTAGACGTACACCAGGCCCGTTTCGGGGTCCTCCCTGCTCCGGTGCAGGTAGTCGTGGTACCGGAAGAGGGCCGGGAACAGGCCTTGCAGCCAGAGGCGAGCTTCCACGTCCCTTTGGTTTTGTTTTGTTTGGTTGTTTTTTTTGCGTCGTCATAATCGATCGAAGTTGGGGGTCGCACGCACGGACGAACGGACGGACGGACGGACGGACGGACGGACGGAAGGACGGACAGTTATACCGACGGACAGACAGACATACATACCGACGGAAAGACAGACAGGCCGGGGAGGAAAAGGTTACGTTCGGTCCGCGTTTGTGTTTTGTGTGTATACGTACGTATGTGTGTGCTTGTATGTTTGTTTGTGTGTGTTTTGTGTGTTTTGTGTGCGTGTTTGTGTGTTTGTGTGTCTGTGTGTGCGTGTTTGCGTAGTGTGTGCTTGTTTGTGTGCTTGTGTTTGTGTGTGTTCGTGTTTCAGGTGTTTGCGTGTGTGTCTTGCGTGAACGCGCGTGTTTGTCTGTGTTTGTTTGCCACAGATTCGAGGGCCTTGGAGAAGAAGCAAGTTTCTAAGTGACGAAGCGATCCCTATAAAACCGCTTTACGGCAATTTCTTGAGCCAAGCGTGCCGTGGTCCTCGCTGTTCTGTTGCACCCTCGGTGGATGAGACCAGCCAATGCCTCCCTCTCCCCTCCTCCCCCCTCCCCTCCCCTCCCCTTCTCCCCTCCCATCCCCTCCCCTCCCCTCGCCTCCCCGACACCGTCGCTTCCTTCCCCCTGATACCCCCAGCGTCCAACGAAACAAAAACACAGATAAGAGCGAAAATCGCGTGCGTCCATTTTTACACCCCCGACCTGGGGGATAAGTCGAATATTCGCAGCGCCACCTCCCCCCCTCCCCCCTCCCCTTCCCCCTCCCCCCCTCCTAAATCGGGCGCTTCTCCGACGGAAAACCCCCTTGCGACCAACGAAATAAAAACGATAAGAAAAAGAGAGAGCGAAAATCGCGTTCGTTTTTACACTCCTCACACCAACGATGCATGTACAGTAGGTTGACGGTCTATTCGTGGCCCTCTTTAGACTCAATATACTAGTTTCAGTGTAGAGAAATACTTGACGGGTCTTTGACGGGGTCCTTGACGGTTCATTGACGGCTGTCCGTCAAGGGACAAGAGTGCCGTCAACAGACATGTATCAACCGACAAATTCGCTCCTGACCTTGGGGACAAGTCGAATATTCGCAGCGCCACCTCTGCGTGCAGGGGGGTGGCCGCCAGGGCGGAAGTGTTGGCCCCCTCCGCCGATGTCGCGGAGGCGTTACCCCAGCCCCCCGGCCCGGGGATGATGGAGCCCCCCAGGTAGTCGTCGACGTAGCCCGGAGCGTAGCGCACGGTGGGGACCATTCCATTCTCCCACTGGCCGCGGAAGACGGAAAGCATCTCCGCCTGAGGGAGTCAGAGTCGGAGTGGGAGGAGGAGCGGGAAGGGGGGAAGGGAGGGGGGTGGGGGTGTACTCATGTCGTGCACGGCCGTAGTCGTATGACCATAGATCCTCGCATCCCTACAATGCCGGGACGGAGCACGTTGGGTTTTCACCAACCAGGCAGAGGGGGGTGGGGGGGGCAGAAGGGCACAGTGGAAGGCGGCAGGCGGGGGGGGGGGGGTACTCATGTCATGCATGGCCGTAGTAAAATGCATTACCACCACCGCATAGGGGTCGTCCTTCGACACCCTGCGCTCCGCCACCCGCCGCTCCACCTCGGCGTCGCTCCAGCTCCCGTCGTCCTCCTCCTCCTCCCCCTCCCCCTCGTTCGCGCGGGCACCGCCATCCACGCCCCTCGCTGGGAGCTCAACACTCTCCGGCAGCATATCGTCCCCAGCGCCTCCGGAAACGCTTGATCGGAGGGGTTCAGGGTTGCACAGTCTACCCCTGCCTGCCTCACACTTCACCCCCGCCCCCCACCCTCCCACGAAAGAGGCGGTATTGCGAGCCGCCAAAGCGAGGTGTCCCTCGGTAGGGTTGTCCCCGGCGCTAAGGTAGACACCGCCTCTGGCGGCGGTGGCGGCGGCTGGGACGGCGTAGTGCGTCCAGCCGCTACTTCGCCCACCTCCACCACTAAGCGGAAGCGCGGCGGAAGTGGCTACCGCTGGTCTGCCCGCGAACATCACCGCCGGTCCTGTGGTCGACGGCCAGCCGTGATGGGGCTTTGCTGCTGTTGCCGCCGTCGCCGTCGCGGAGGAGGAGGAGGAGGAGGCCGCGAAAAAGAGGTCGGGGGTGACGAACGCCTCCGCGACGCCGGGGGCCGGGACCAGCGCTGCGAGAGGTCCGGTGACTACCGCGAGGGTTGTCGCTGCCGCTGCTGCCCTTCCCCATGGTATCGAGGTCCGCATCTTGGCGGCACGTGACCGGCTTCGACTCATACGAGTGCGCTGGTGTTCTGTTGAATGGGTTCGCGGGAGTGGAAAGGTGTGGGGTGGGGTGAGGTGGGGCAGGGTAGGGTAGGGTAGGGTGGGGTGGGGTGGGGTGGGGTGGGGAGTGGGGAGACACCGATTCTACTTGTTGCTCTTAGATTTACATGTGTACGTTTATACGTGGAGAGGGAGGTGGATAAAATCAGACCCGACGGCCGGATATGTACGACATGCTCCGCGTAAAAGTTCCGAGGGCGCAGTTTTGACACCTCCGCCTATCGCACGTATCGAGGCATACTATGCTTGACTGCTGTGAGGTACGTTACCTGCCGGCACGCATGCCCAGCCCTCGCAATAACGACAGCAGTACGTACATACGTAGCGCTCAAGAATAGCGGTGCGTGCATCGTGCATCAACAATCGTAACATCCGCTTGCTGACGTTCCACATTCACCTGGTGCTCGTCCACGAGCGGGGAGGGTATCGTGGCCCCCATGCCCCCCGCCCTGTAGTTGTCGGCGAGAAGCCCTGTCGCATTTCCCACCAGGAAAAGCAACGACCCTGGCGGCGACGACGCTGAGGCCGAGGGCGGCGGGTTGTTGGCCTCGGCCTGCTGCTGCTGCTGCTGCTGCTGCTGTATTGCTGCGTTGTCTTTATGCGGTGCAACCATAATCTTGGCCGTATCCATGATGGAGCTGTTCCATAGGAAGGCGGTGAGAAGGGTGCGATGGAGCAGGAGCCAGGTCGCTCTCGTCATCGGTTGCAGCCGCTTCGTCATCGCAAGATTCTCTAGTTCTTCTGTCAACCTCTTCGTCTGCTTTTGCCCCTCGAGCCTTTTGGCCCTAGCTGTAGATGCTGCTGCTGCTGCTGTTCTGTAGTGTTGCACTCTGGTGCTCCCGAGGTTCAACTGCTACGTGCTGCTGCTGCTGCTGTGTTTCGAAGAAAATGGACTGCGGACTGCAACATCGTCCTTCTCTCGAACGCAGTTCCACAACACACACCAGCTGAGTGTGTGAACTATGCGGTGACCACGAGAGCTCTAAGAGATACGCCGCCTGGGGAGTGGTTTTGGGTGTCCGGGGCGGGCTGCACCCGATGGTACAGCAGTGGCAGCGTTGGCACTGCTGCACACAAGGTGCTGCAACGGGGATTTTCTAGGCCTTGACTCCGGTACAGTACCGCCTCCATATATCTATAAACCCTTGATCCAGCTAAACGCGAGCCAAACACTCTGGTTGCTCGAGGCCGAAGAGGGAGGTAAGATAAACTGCCAGAGAGTGCTTTTCCCGCGTATTGCTAGTGAAAAATCTAAGGTAAAGCCCTTTGCTTTTCTAAAGCAGCTTACCCCTATTTTTGTGCACCAACGAGAGCCTACAACGGGCAGCAGCAAATCAGCACACCATGCCATCAGGAAGACCTATAGTAGTCTACCACAGGGTAGACAGCAGCCAGAGCAGCGCAGCACAACAGTAGCAGCGCACCTGATCACAGCAGCAGCAGAGCAGCACAACAAAGTACCACTGCTGCTGCTGCTGTTGTGCTGCTGTAGTACCCACGCCTATGCAGCAGCTTCGTAGGCCTACAGCGGGCTCGGTCGTGCCTAGCTTTGAGTCGGGTGTTTGTAACACGTCCGTATCTACTGCTGCTGTAGAACAGCCGCAGCAGCAGTGGTCCAGTTGCGCAGCAGGACAGCAGGTACAACGCACAACAGCAGTCAACGTATCACATTATTCGTACTCTCAATCTTCCCCTTCTCCATCTTCCCCTCCTCCTCCACCCCTGGGGGCATGGGAGAGATGGGGTTGGTGGTGCTGGTGGTGGGGGTCGTCGTGTTATTGGTGGTGGGGACCGTCGTGTTATTGGTGGTGGCGGCGGTGGTGGTTGGGATGGGACGCGTGCTGCGATAGAGGTAGCACATTTTGGCTGTTTTTTTTTCCTCTGAACGACGGAGCTTCTTAACCCAAAATTGTCAGAATTTCATTCTTGTGGTACGACGTACAGTTCTTTTTCAGTGTATACTTCGCGGCCATGGGGCTTGTTTCATCGGGTACGAGCACTTTTTAGTTTCCTCCAAAATCAGTTTTTGGGTGAGAGTTGTTTAGAGCTCCTTAAGTAATCACCCTCCGAAAACAAAATGGGGCACCTCTAACGTAATATGCGTCATTGGGGCGGATGGTGTCGGTGTCCTTGGTGGTGGTGGTGGTGGTGGTGGTGGTGGTGGCGGTGGTGGCGGCGGCGGTGGTGGTGGTGGTGTTGTCGCTGATGCTTGTATTTGTTGTGGTGGTTGCGTTGCGATGCGTTTTGATGCGTGCTGTCTTCCCCTCATCGCGTCGTCCCTTTTGCTTGCTTCCGTTGATTTTTTCTGCATTGGCGTCGGCCAGGACATGACGCAAGTGGACCTCGAGTCGGCGTTGCCCCAGACGACGGTGATGGTTGTCAGCGTTACGGGCTCCACCACCAGCGGGCGGCCTCTGCCCGAGGCGGACCTGCAGGAGTGCCTCAAGGTGCGGACGGAAAAAGCACGAAAACGAATTGAAGGGATGAGGGGGATGAATGGATGGAAGGAATGAAGGAATGGAGAGGGGTGCAGAAGTTTGTGGCATGTATGAATGAGCGGAAGAACGAGCGAATGAGGGAATGAATGAAGGAATGAAGGGATGAAGGAAGGAAGGAATGGAGGAATAAATGCGTGAATGAGTGAAGGAATTCATGCGTGAATGAAAAGGAATAGATTAGGTAATGAATACGTGAAGGAATGAACAAAAAGGAGGAACTAATGAATGTGCTAATTCAATAGTCAAGAAACGAACAAACGAACAAACAAACAAAATAAACGAAGTTATGGAACACGCGACCGGAAGAACGGCACGCTAAAATTATGAAATCACGCGATAAAACGACGAAGTTATGGAACGATAAAACATCGAAATTGTGGAACAATACGACGAAAGTATGGAACAATACGACCTGAAGAACGTGCTTATTGTATTTGTGAAAAAAACGAACGAACGAAGGAACGACTAAACGGCACGACGGCGGACGGACGCTGTTGACTGTTGGCAGGGGTGTCGGGAGTACGAGGCGCTGGCGGCGGCCAAGGCCTCCATCCTGGACTTTGTGGAAACCCGAATGACGAGCATGGCGCCCAACGTGTGCGCGCTCGTCGGGAGCCGCATCACGGCCAAGCTGCTGGCGCTGACGGGAGGGTTGACGGCCATGTCTAAGACCCCGTCCTGCAACCTGCAGGTGTGTATGCGTTTGTATATGCGTTTATGAATTGTATGTGCGTGTATGTGCGTGTATGAATTGTATGTGCGTTTTAGGTGCCAAGCGGGTATGGGTGTATGTTTGCGGTTGCGTTGATGTGGATGAAGGGATGTATACGGGTGTATATGGGTGTATGTGCGTGTTCTGTGTGTTTGTGACGTGCGTGTTTTGTTATGGTGGGTAATGGGTGTGTTTGTGCTTGTTTGTGTTCATATATTTGTGTGCATGCATGTGCGTGGGCGTGGCGTGGGTCTAAGTGTGTGTATGCGCGTGTTTTTTCAAGGTGGGTTTGGGTGTGTCGTCGTGTCTGTGTGGGTGTGTGGATGCGCGTGTACGTGCATGTGTGTTATGTACGTGGTGTAAAGGTCGGTGTGGGTGCCTAGGTCTGTGTGTTTTAAGGGTGTATATGCGTACGTGCGCGTGCGTGTGTGGTAGAGCAGGCATGTGCGGGTTTGGGAAGGAGGGCATGGGTGTTTGCATTTGTTGTATGCTTCCACTCGTTGTGTGTTTGTGTGTTCGTGTGGATGTACGTTGATGTAGGTGCGTGCATGCGTAGGTGGGTCCGGGTGGGTGGGTGTATGCATGTGCCTGATGTGTGTGTGTTTCGTTGTGCGCACGTATGCATGTGCCTGATGTGTGTGTGTTTGGGGGGTGTTATTCATGCATGGCCGTAGTCGTATGTATGACCATAGACCCTCGCATCCCTACAATGCCGTGGTGGAACACGTCGGGTTTGGGGGGGGGGCAGATGTGTATGTGTGTACGTGCATATGTGCATCGTATGTATGGGTGGGTATTTATACTTGTGTATGTGCGTGTATACGTGCGCGTATATACATGTGTGGATAGCCGTGTATGTGAAGGTGGGTATATACGGGTGTTTACGCGTAAATGTGTCACCGCTGTGTGTACACGTATTATGTGTGTTTGCATCATACCTGGGGTATGCATGTGCACGTGTTACATGTGTGTATATAAATACGTAGACCAAACCAAACCGAACCCATCTAAACCAAACCCGCCCCCGCTATCCCCCCACCGTCACCCTCACACCCACCCTCCCCTCGACGGCATCCGCTGTGGATTTTGAGCAGGTGATGGGCCAGGAAAAACGCACCCTGAGCGGCTTCTCGTCAAAGGCCACGGTGTCCCACGCCGGGCTTCTGTATGAGTGCGACGTCGTGCAGCTGGCCCCGCCGTACCTTCGCGCCAAGGCTCTCAGGGTGACAGCCGCAAAGGTGCGACCTTGCAACAGGACTGGCGTCAGTGGTGGTTACAGTTGTAGGAGTAGTGGTGGTAGTCCGCTTTCTTGCGTTTTTCGTAAAATTCCGTTGTTTTCGTCCCATTTTTTATTATGAATCTTGAATTTTGCATATTTCGGAAAAACATATTGGGGTTTTTTGCCGAGTTGCCAATTCCGCAACTTTTTGGCCAGTAGTAAGAGTGGTAGTAGTAGTAGTAGTAGTAGTAGTAGTAGTAGTAGTAGTAGTAGTAGTAGTAGTTGTAGCAGTAGTAGCAGTAGTAGTAGTAGTAGCAGTAGCAAGTAGCAGTAGCAATAGTAGTAGTAGTAGTAGTAGTAGTAGTAGTAGTAGTAGTAGTAGTAGTTGTAGCAGTAGTAGCAGTAGTAGTAGTAGTAGCAGTAGCAAGTAGCAGTAGCAATAGTAGTAGCGGTAGTACTCGTATTCGTATAGTAGTAGCTGCAGCAAGAGTAATACTACTATTAATAGTATGGAGTAACAACAGAACAACAGTGGTATTTCAACGTTCTGTAGTAATAGCGTACTCGTAAAATGGTAAAAAGTAAAAGTCAAAAATAAAAAATCGTCGTTGTTGTGGCTGACTTGTGTAACGCCTGCATTATTTTTTTTTTGTTGTTTGTTGGCGCTGATGCTGCTGTTGCTGTGTTGTTTGCTGCCGGTCCTGTTGTTGTCTGTTGCTAATGTTTTTTTTTGTTCAGGTGGACGTTCTTTTTGTTCTGGTCGTTGTTCATTTTGTTCGGGTTGTTGTCCTTGTTGCGGTCCTTGCTGTGTCCTTCGCCCGTGTTCTTCCTTTTGTTGGTGTTGCTGTTATTTCTCTTGTTGCCGTTGCTGCTGTTGCAGTTGTTGCTGTTGCTGTTTGTTCCTGATGTTGTTGCGGCGGCTCCTGTCGTTTGTTGTTGTTTGTTGTTGTTTTGCTGTTGCTGTTGTTCTTGGTCTTATTGCCGCTGTCGGTGCTGTTGATATTACAGTTTGTTCTTTTTTTTGTTCGTTTTGTTGTTGCTTGCTGATGATGTTGATGTTCTCATTGCCATCCTTGCTTGTAATGTTGTGTGCTGGTGTTCTTTCTCGCTTGTTGTTTGTTGTCCCGTCCGCACACATATACACACACAAAAAAAAAACACATTCTACAATCAGGTAAGCCTGGCCTCGAGGTTCGACAGCTACGGCAACGACCCGTCGGGCCACGTAGGGCGTCAGTGGAGGGCAGACGTGGAGGAGAAGATCGAGAAATGGCAGGAGCTGCAGACCGCCAAGACAAAAAAGTCGCTCCCCAAGCCGGACGACATGCCGGCCAGGAAGCGCGGCGGGAAGAGGTACGAACATGTTTTTTTGCGAACGCATGGTTTGGTTCGTTCGCCGGGGTTGCTGGCATGGTTGGTGTGTGCGTCTGTTGATTGGTCAGTTGGTTTGGTTGTTGGATTACGGAATGGTGGGTGGTTGGGTCGGTGGGTCGGTTGGTTGGTCAGTGTTGCGCTGCCGAAGCCGGACGGCATGCCCGTCAGGAAGCGAGGCTGGGAAGAGGTACAGGAGTGCGTGTGTTTTTGTTCGTGCTCCGTAGTTGGTCGGGTTGGATTGGGTTGGGTTGGGCTAGGTTGGGTTGGATTGAGTTTTGGGTTTGTTTTGTTCGGTTTGGTGTGGTTCGGTTTGCTTTGCTTTGCTTTGGTTCGGTTGGGTTGGGTTGGGTTGAGTTTTGTCTGGTTGGGTTTACCACATGGGCGTTGGTTGGTTGGTTGGGCTGTGGTGCTGCCGAACCTAAACGACAAAACCACGAGGAAGCGCTCCGGGAATAGGTACAATATGTGTTTTTTTATCCCTGCCCATGGTTGGTTGAGTTTTGGTTCGGTTAAGTTGGTGTTTGTCGCATGGTTGGTGTGCACCGCTGCTGCTACCGCCGCCGTCGCTGACACCAGCCAGTGCGAGTGTCGGTCGGCGTTGCAAGGGAGGTCGGTACCACTGCCGCTGCTGTTACCTGTTACCTCCGCTGCTGTTACTGCTGTTGCTGCTGCTACCGCTGCTGCCGGTACCCCCGCTGCTGTTGTTGCTGCTACTGCTGCTACTTACCGCCGCTGTCTCTGCCGCCGCTGCCACCTCTATACCTTTAATACCGTACAGACAACTCCCCTGCCACCGCTAACGTTGTTTGCACTTGCCCTCCCTCGTCGCTCCGTCTCTGCGTGACCCACTCTGTTACCCTGACGGGACGGATGCTTTTTGTTGTTGTTGTTGTTGGCTCCGGCATCTCTTCGGCGGCAACTAAATCGCCTACGGTTCCTCCGGCGCCTGCGATGTGTGCGGTGTCTGCGGTGGGGTCTCTGGGGCGGGGTGTCCGGGGCGGGTGGGGGTTGGTTCTGGGGCGCG
>MEHQ01002433.1:8387-44205 GCA_008828725.1 Saccharina japonica | reverse complement strand
CGGGTGGGGGTTGGTTCTGGGGCGCGCAGGATTCGGTCGTTCAAGCAGAAGTTCGCCATGACCGACGTGCGGAAGGAGGCCAACCGCATGGGCTTCGCGTCCATGGCGGACGAGTACAGCGACACCGCCATGGGGCTGGACTTTGGCATGCTTGGTGAGAGCTTCTGGTGGTGGTGGTGGTGGTGCGTGTTGCGTTTGTGGCGGTTGTGGTAGTTGTTGCGTTGGTAGCGGTGATGGTGGTGTAGGTGGTGGTTGTTGTTGCGTTGTTTTTGTTGGTGTTGGTGTTGGTGGTGTTGGTTGTTGTTGCGTTGTTGTTGTTGGTGGTGGTGATGGTGGTCTTGGTGGTGGTGTTAGTTGTTGTTGCGTTGCTGTTGATGTTGTTGTGTGGTGGTGGTGGTCGTTAGTGCATTGCTGTTGTTGGTGGTGGTGGTGTTGTTAGTCTTGCTGGTGGTGTTGTTGCCGTCGTCGTTGTATTTTTTGGTATTCCTTGAAACAAAATTAGAGAGAACAACTAAACAAGCCCAAAGCCCAACCAGAACGGAGAAACTATATCTCAACTATAATCTCCCATCACTACCATCAGTCATCAAACAAAAAACAAAAAACACTCAAGCAAGGCTCAGAACAAAAAAGACATATCATACACGCACCTGATACCAAGTAACATTACGCAATTGAACTTTCAAACGTTGACGTATGCCTACGTACGGCGGTCAATGTTTCTACTGAAACGCCTGACCAGGTATCTTGGTAACGCTCTCAAATCCGATTGTCCTCGTCCGTGTTGCGTGTGCTAACAGGCAAGTCTGGCAGCGGCCGCGTCAGGGCTCCGCTTAAGAAGGAGGCCAAGCAGAACGTCAGCAAGAAGCTGCGCGTGGCGAACCTCAGCTCCGGGCAGACGAACGGCCTGAACTCGAGCCTCGTGTTCACCCCCGTCCAGGTGGGGTTGGGTTGCTCGGTGGTGGAGTTTTGCGGTGGAGCTTTGCGATTTGGGGTTCGGCTGGGTTGTTTTTTCCGGTTGAGTTTGGCTTGGTTAGGTGATGGTTGGGTTGGGGTTTCGTGGCAGTTACATGGCGGTTGGGTCTTGGTTACGGTTGAGTTTGAGTTGGTTGGCTTGCCGTAGGAGTTGCGGTTGGTTGGGTGCCGGTTGAGTCCCGGTTGGGTTTCGTTTACGTGCGCCCGGGTGGGTTGGTCGCGGTTGGGTGGGTTGCTCTCGAGTTATTGGCGGCTGGCTTGTGTCGTTGTGTCTGGGTTTGTTGTTGTCGTTGGGTTCCGGTTGGGTTCCGGTTTTTAGTTGCGGTTGGGCTGGGTTACGACGTTACGGTTGAGTTGGGCTCGTGTGGCTGTGGGGTCGCGGGTGGGTAAAGCGGTTGAGTTGCTGTTGGGGGAGTGGTTGTGTTGCAGTTTTGTTGCGGTTGGTTGGGTGACGGTTGAGTTGCGCGTGTTGCGGTTGAGGTGCGGTTGAGGTGCGGTTGGATTGTGGTTAGGTCGCCTGCTTCTTGCATTGAGCTGCGTGTTGCGGCTAGGTTGCGGTTGAGGTGCGGTTGAATTGTGGTTGGATTACGGTTGGGTCGAGTGCTTCTTGCGTTGGGTGTTGCTTGTGTTTTCGTTCTGGTTTTATTTGTAACTTGCTACTTACTCGTAGTTGTTGCTAAAGGTGTCGCGTGTGATGTAGAGGGGTATGGCCGTGTGCACGGCTGCTGGTGTTGCCGCCAGACCACGCGTCGCGGTAACAAGTCAGAGCGCTATAGGTACGACACGACACGACACGACACGACACGGTACCGTAGACACTGTACAGTAGGTGCGATATGGCATGACATGGCATGGCACGACTTACGGCATGATCTTTGGAGTGGTTTTTGCGGTTGATGCCTTGCTTGGTATCGGGGTACCGTTTTGTTTTGTGCGCGCGGGAGATTTTCTGACATTCGATGACGGGAGTCGGTCGGTCGGTCGGTCGGTCGACCGGTGGGGTGGTTTGATTGGCGGCCGTTTGCGTTGTACGTACTCCGTTGGGCCTCGTCGTATGCAAAAATGGGCCTTGCAGTCGTACCTGCAGCTGCTGCTGCTGCTGCTGCTGCTGTTGCTGTTGGTGCTACTGCTGCTATTATAGTGCTGTGACTGCTGCCTCTACTGCTCCTTCTGATTTTATTGTTTCTGCTGATGCCGCTACCGCCGCCGCCGCCGCCGTCGTCGCCGCCTCTGCTGCTGTTTCCGCTGTTGTTGCTGCGATAATGCTGCTGCTTCTTCTACGGTATCTCCTCTCCGTGGCGCTGAAGGGGTTGGAGCTGGTGAATCCCAATGCGGACAAGGAGAAGAAGGTGATGCAGGCCAACAAGAAGTGGTTCGACTCCAGCAGCGGCTTCATGTCGGCGAAGCCAAAATAGAAAATATTGTGATGATTGAGGAAAGATGAGTGATGATGGGAGTAGGGGGCGGCCGCCACCATTGTCGTCATATCGGCGTCTGCTTGGCGTCTGCTGGTGCTTCTTTGCTGTCTACCGTCTACCGGCGTATGCTTGGCGTATGCGGCCGGCTGCTGCCGTCTATTGGAAAGCTTCTGGCGTCTTGTTGGCGTCTATTGGCATCTACTGGCGTCTGCTTAGCGTCTGCTTAGCGTCTGCTTAGCGTCTGCTCAGCGTCTGCTTAGCACCTGCTTAGCGTCTGCTCAGCGTCTGCTTAGCGCCTGCTTAGCGTCTGCTTAGCGTCTAGTTGGCGTCTACTGGTGTCTACTTGGCGTCTATTTTGCGTCTATGTGGCGTCTACTAAATCAACTAAAGTCTACTTCCGCGTACTGGCATGTTCGGATGTCTGACGAGAAACGGCGACGTTTTGGGGGCGAAACACTTACTGGTTGTGTCAAGAAATCTGCTGTTTGTTGTTGCTGTTGCGCTCTTGAGCCAGATTTTGGTTTTATACAGCAGTGTTCCTCTCTACGAAGTGGCGTGCTCGGTGCTGATTGTTAGTATTCATCGTAGCGCTCCTGACCCAAGAAAGGGAGGAGATATGAGGACAAAAAAAAACAGGAAAACAACGAAAAAGCGACCGATTTTTTTGTTTTGAGAGTGGTCCACAGCAGAAGAAGACAATGGCATTTGCTGCACGATTGCTGCAGAATTTATTAACTTGCTTACCACGTGCCACGGAAAAGGGACAGGACTAATAATAATAGGCACGATTGGGTGTTGGCCGTGGTGTGAAGGAAAGTCCCTTATCGGATGTCGATGCTGGCCAGGGCACGCTTCTCCTTGGTAAAAAGTTATTCTTGTTGCTTATCTCATGGTCAGTTATTATGCCTACCCCCTTGTTGAGCAGAAGAGCTGTTGAAGTGTTTCGTACATCGTAAACCTTCTTGATCAGGGCCGCATCGACAGGATGAAGCACACCGACCGCCGGGGTTATTGTTGGAGGCGCCGACCGACGGCGGAGCAGTTGAACAGACCGACCGGCGCAATACCCGGTGGACACATCGACCGAAGTAGTTGTCATTGTTCCGACCCACCGACAAACAGAAATGATTTGACACCACGACCGACGAGGAATCAGGCACACACCGACGGACGGCGGAAATATTTTGGACGCACTATCCGACCACGTGCCTTCTGTAGTCAGATTCACTGACCGACGGGACATTCTTTTTGGACAGACCGACCAATCGACAGAGTTTTCAGACACCACATCGACATCGATAGGCAGAGTATATGGTTGGACACACCGACCGACCGTCAACAGAATAGATCGTGAGATACGCCGACCAACGAACGCGACATTATCACGACTGTACGAAGTAGGATTAATCGACAGTAGAGTAAATCAGACACATTGATTAGTGTTTGAACACGCCCACAAACAGACGGAAGACAACAACGGGACATCACGACTGACTGCAAGACAAATCGACGGTAGCGTAATCAGATACACCGACGGTGACGGAGTGTTTGAACACACACCCAGTCACCGACGGAAGAATTTTCGACAAACCGACCGACAACTACTACAACAGAACAAAACCAAATGCACCGATCAATCGATGGGACATGTATTTATTATTAACAGTACAGGCCGACAGAGTGATTTTGACACCCTGACCCACAGAATAACCAGACACTCACGCCAGCAGTGCAACCGACGGAATAATAGTCGGACATACCGACGACAGAGGAAATTGACAACACGACCCTCGGCACACCAAACCGACGGCAACGTATCATGTGATCAGATCAGATGCACCGACCGGACAGTTTGATCAGATACGCACCGGCCGTCGCCGAAATGATTTTGGACTCTCCGACTCTGACAACAACGTAGTAGTCGGATGGTTCGACCGACTGACAACATTGATTAATAGTAAGGGCAGAACGACCGACCGACCGAGCAATCAGACACACGCGACCAACGGAAAAATCGGAGCCATGTTCTTTGTTTCTCCAGTTAGTTGTTCATCGAAACAAATCGGTCGTATATACTCACAGCTGACGTATTTAGACAATAATTTGATAAAAATCTCTTTGGGGCTTTCAGAGAAACCCATTCAGAACTGAAAAACTTATCCCACACTTATTCCAAGTAGTCTATCCCCTAATACTTTGGACCAGTTATTAAGGGGTTAACAAAAAAACGGAACGGCGAGTAATAAAATTTAAAATTGCGCATTGGAAACAAAAAGCAAGCAGTTATTTACTACTACTTACGGGTAGTTACCTGGTAGTTATTAATACTGCTTGCTTAACTTATGTTTGCCACCCGACATGGTGCAGAATGATGCCCACAGCATCGATCACTCGTAAAACATTCGCGAGACATATTAATAGCACTAATTAATAATTGCACTACGACTCGTATAATATACGCACAGCATCGTGGTACTGCTCGTACGGCTGTGTGGGTCTGCACAATCAATATAGTATCACACGAGGTACTACATATATATACAGTACAGGCCACCTAATAAGAAACAGGAAATATGGTCCAGGCTGGATTTCTTATTTGAGAGAGGGTGCTTTCTACACTAATTTCGAAATAACGACTCCCGAATTTCTTATCTTCCTCCAAACCTCAGCCTGGCTTTCTTATTAGCTTGTTTCTTAATATTAATAGGTGCCCTGTACTGTACTCGTATAACATACGCGCAACATCGTGGTACTGCTCGTACAGCTGTGGGCCTGCACTATTAATAATAGTATCGCACGTAGATAATACACAAATAAATATAAATACAGTAGTGGGTACCCCGACTTAAGAGAGGGTGCCCTATATAAGAGAATAGTACACAGTTAAAGAGAGGCCAAATCGGCTGGACCCGCCTATACACTAAACCTCAGGTATATTTCCTACTGTNCTGACTGCAAGACAAATCGACGGTAGCGTAATCAGATACACCGACGGTGACGGAGTGTTTGAACACACACCCAGTCACCAACGGAAGAATTTTCGACAAACCGACCGACAGCTACAACAGAACAAAACCAAATGCACCGATCAATCGATGGAACATGTATTTATTTGTACAGGCCGACAGAGTGGTTTTGACACCCCGACCCACAGAATAACCAGACACTCACGCCAGCAGTGCAACCGACGGAGTAATAGTCGGACAGACCGACGACAGAGGAAATTGACACCACGACCCTCGGCACACCAAACCGACGGCAACGTATGATGTGATCAGATCAGATGCACCGGCCGGACAGTTTGACCAGACACACACCGGCCGTCGCCGGAATGATTTTGGACTCTCCGACTCTGACAACAACGTAGTAATCGGATAGTTCGACCGACTGACAACATTGATAAATGGTAAGGGCAGAACGACCGACCGACCGAGCAATCAGACACACGCGACCGACGGAAAAATCGGAGCCATGTTCTTCGTTTCTCCAGTTGTTCATCAAAACAAATCGGTCGTATGTACTCACAGCTGAAGTATTTTGACAATAATTTAATAAAAATCTCTTTGGGACTTTCAGAGAAACCCATTCAGAACTGAAAAACTTATCCCACACTTATTCCAAGTAGTCTATCCCCTAATACTTTGGACCAGTTCTTAAGGGGTTAACAAAAAAACGGCGAATATTAAAATTTAAAATTGCGCATCGGCGACAAAAAGCAAGCAGTTATTTACTATTCACGGGTAGTTACCTGGTAGTTATTAATACTGCTTGCTAAACTAATGTTTGCCACCCGACATGGTGCAGAATGATGCCCACAGCATCGATCACTCGTAAAACATTCGCGAGACATATTAATAGTACTAATTAATAATTGCACTACGACTCGTATAATATACGCACAGGATCGTGGTACTGCTCGTACGGCTGTGTGGGTCTGCACAATTAATAGTATCACACGAGGTACCACATATATATATATACAGTACAGGCCACCTAACAAGAAACAGGAAATATGGTCCAGGCTGGATTTCTTATTTGAGAGAGGGTGCTTTCTACACTAATTTCAAGATAACGACTCCCGAATTTCTTATTTTCCTCCAAACCTCAGCCTGGCTTTCTTATTGGCCTGTTTCTTATTAGGTGTCCTGTACTGTACTCGTATAACATACGCACAACATCGTGGTACTTACTGCCCGTACAGCTGTGGGCCTGCACTACTAATAATAGTATCACACGTAGATACTACACAAATATAAATACAGTAAGTAGTGGGTACCCCGACTTAGGAGGGTACCCTATATAAGAGAATAGTACACAGTTAAAGAGAGGCCAAATCGGCTGGATCCGCCTATACACTAAACCTCAGGTATATTTCCTACTGTGGATAAGACAGAAGGCGAGTTTAACCCCTTGATAACTGGTCCCACGTATTTACTTAGGGACAAGCTACTTGGAATTAATTAGTGTCGACGCATGCTACGATAATAGAGGTGCGCCATGTTTTTTCTGAGGTCCTCACTTAAGGAGCGCCATTCCTCACCAAAAAAAAATGATTTTGGAGGAACATAAAAGTGCTGCGGGATGAGAATTCTCATGACCGAAGTACACTCTGAAACATTATTCGTCACAAAAATGAAAGTCCGACGAATTTGGGTTAAGGAGCCCGATCGTTCAGAAAACGATTCGGCCAAAACGTGCTACCTCTACCGTAGCACGCGTCTGTCGTAAGTTTTTTTCAGTTCTGAATGGGTTGAGAGAGTTGTTTTCGGCCTGTAGGTACATAAATAAGTACCACACTGGGTACCCACTGAACCAATGGAATGTGTAGACGGCGGGTCATAATACGTCACTTTTCATTTTTATGGCCGCAATATGCGATAATTTGGGTCCCGAAAGGAACAGCACCAACAACCACAACCACCAACGCACACCACACATCATGCTCATGAACCCCAACACGTCACCAACCCGCTCATCATCCCCTTCCCTATCCCTCTTCGCCATGTAGCAATCCAAGTCCTGGCAACACCCCCCCCCCCTCCCAACTCCTGGTCGGTGAAAACCCAACGTGCTCCGTCCCGGCATGGTATGGATGCGAAGGTATGAGGTCGTACGACTACGGCCATGCATGACATGTTAATAGCGATTTCTACGTATAATCATACTATTAAGAGTGCAAAACAAAGTGCCTGGCGCGAGCAAAGCTGTACCTCGATACAATCTAACCCACTTTGCCTGCAGCAGACAACACAGGGTTAAGAAAGCAACATCGGTCGACCGCGACCGCGACCCGACCAGGCGCAGAGCAGAGCACAACGTCGCAACAAGACGTGCTCACAACGCTAGAAAAAAAAAAAAACTTGTCAAGAGCATTCGTAGTGTAGTAGCATCTCGCTACGTACGTACAGGAGCTCTTTATAACAAGACTCTTATGCCTCCTCATATGTACCAGGTACTACTATTCTTCTCATGTGTTATGTTTTTGACTCATGCTCGTTATTCGTTACACTCGCTCATACTTTTCACATTATCATCTCTTAACGCCCCCTATCCCCCACCCACCCAAGTAATGCGAGATAAGCCCCTCCCCTGGTGGGTGAAAACCCAACGTGCTCCGTCCCGGCATTGTAGGGATGCGAGGGTCTATGGTCATACGACTACGGCCGTGCACGACATGAGTACCCCCCCCCGCCCGCCAACCGCCGCGCTGCCCGCTATATATTAGAATCGACACGGCAAGCGCTTAGTTACTAGTGGAAACCCCATCGCCTTCACGAGACCACCGACCACGGTACGTATTACTGTGTATTCATCCGACTACACCCACTTGTCGACTTCTCTTTTTTCCAGCCGCCCCCCCAAGAAAAAAAAAAAGAGAAAACAGGAAAGAACATTCCGAAAAAAGCACACACCAAACACCACGCAACACTCAAAAAGACACCCAAAAAATAAATACGCGGAAGTAATAATAAAAAACGTCAGAATAAAAAAAGGCGGGAGACCCAACTGAGCGATATGGCTTCACCGTAAAATCGTTTGGCTTGAGGACGAAACGCTTCCAAGGCGCGCCCCTGCTTTCGGGGGGGGGAGGGGAAAGAAAAAAAAATAGCTAAGCTAAGCTCGAAAAAACGAAAATAAAAACGTACAATTTCCGCCATAACGACGTGCGGGTGGAGAGCAAGAGAAGACAAAACAGAGTTACGAGGCAGGAGAGCTGAAGAGACAGGCAGGTATGGCGAAGTAAATCAGTAGGAGGGGTGGGGTGGGGGGGAGGGATACGGAGGGGGTTGGGCGCTTTTCCAAGCGTGCGGCCCCCTAACAACCGCCCCCCCCCTCCCCCGCCCTTAGCCCAAACATCGCTGAAGTTTCCGAAAATCTGACCGTCCCTACGTACTGCTCGGAGATGCTACAACACACAGCAGTAGCATCTCAAGCTTCCTATGTTCTGGCCGTCTCTACTGCCATTGCACTACAGCAGCAGCAGCAGCATCTCAAAAGCTGAGCTTCCTATAACCTGACCGTCCCCACTGCCATGGATACTCGTACAACAGACAGCAGCGAGTACAACCAAGACAATCTCTTTCTTTAGGCTCACAACTCGTACGCAGGAACTCTCTCTCAAGAAAAAAAAAACGGAACACCCGAATAACGCGCATCCAACCGATACTCAAGCGCGCGCGTAGCAGAGGGGGGGGGGGGGGAACGCACAGGGTATGAAGGGCGATCAGGCTACGACTGTCACTGCAACGCAGAAACCTCGTGCATGTTGCGTGTGTGTGTGTGTAGACTGCCGAGCGCACCCTGAATCCGGAAACCTAAACAAAGCCGTGCCGGTTTATAACATCCCATCCATGACATACAAACCCATACCCATACCACGTCATACCATACCATACCGTCAAAGTCTGCTCGGCTATGCTTCTGCTTCTGGGCTGAAACCGCCCGCTCATCAACGCGCAGCCTGGCGACAACGCCCTACGACGGACCCCAACTACGAGCAAACGAGTGCAACCGGGGGGGCGGACTGAAACGCCTCACCTACGGAGGGAGACAAGGAGAAAGAAACAGGGGGCGAGCGCTTAAGACCAGCCAATAATCAGAACACGACCCAACATGCCACTGGCGGGCTGAATCGCTTATGGGCGCGAGACCCAAGCCAATCAGGGCCTGCGACCCACCCCATCCCCGCCCGCACCCAAGCCACCCGGAGGGCACGGGTAAAAAGTTTCCAGAACTTTCGACGAGCTTCCCTTTACAGCACGCGCGCGCGCGAACAAAAACAAGACCGTTGGTTATACCGTTCGGTTATACGTTAGGTGCACGCGAGAAAAACAAGACCGTTGGTTTTACCGTTGAGTTACACGCTATGTACGCGCGAAAAAAAAGAAAACCATGGGTTATACGGATAAGCTGAACGCTATGTACGAGGCTCCGATCGAACCGCGAAACGTCAAAGGGGGGGGGGGATGGACAGAAGTCGGCACGTCGGGTTCGAACAGCAGTCGCCGAGGCGTTCTTCCTCCACAAAAAAAAGCAAAAAACACAAAACAAAACAAAACAATCGGACGCACGAACAAACTCCCCCAAGACATTTACTACGCCGCAACTGCCCCTCAGACAACACGCGAGAAAAAACAACGCCCCGTCTCTTTGCAATAGCGATTACTTTAAGGAGTCGAGAAAGATCGTGCATATAGTTAAGTCGCTTACCATACACAATATTCTCCACGGCAGATAGAACAAGCAACCAACCATTATGCGAAACGCCGATTGCCCCAGGAAAACTTTCAACAACTACGTACTCATAACACCACCAACTAGTCTGTAACGCGAGAATAACAAGACACACACACCATTATAACCTTAAAGCTAGCGGACCGGTCCACGCGGCACGCAAAGTTATACGCTCGTTACCCTGATTCCTCTCCTACCTATACCCCCCTACCTCGCCGAGCCCCCTACGCCGGTCGAAAAAAGCTCCCTCGCTCCACCGACGCACCGAAATTAACCCTTTTAGAGCTGCACTGTCTAGAAATAGTTGTTTCAGTCTAATTCCAAGTGTTTTGTCCCCACATCGAGACTGCAGTCCTAAATGGGTTAACAAGAGGAAAAAAAAACGCCTCCACATGAAAAAAGGAACGGAATATAGCGTCCCCTCCTCCCCCCGCCAAGAAAACACGCCTTCGCGACATCGAAGCCACCCGATGCAGCTCCACCGCCCCCCCTCCCCCCCTTCCCGCTCCTTCTCTCCTTTCCCCCAGTCAGCCGCGGAACTACAGCAGGTGCGACAGTCGGAGCGGGCAGCGGGGCCGAGGTCGGTGTCCCCTATCCCCTCCCCCTCCCCCCTCCTCCCCTCCTTTTCCCTCCACGGCTCCTCCTCCTCCTATGCGTATAGACCCTAAACTAACAAGTGCCGTTCGCTCGGTCGGCCACAGCAAGCGCGACATTTTTTCATCGCATGGAGCGCAGGGCACCAAAGGAGGCCGGGGAGGGAACGCCGTTTCTCCTGCTGCTGCTGCTACTGCTGCCACCGCTGATGCTGTTAAAGTTGCTGTTGCAGCTGAACCTGCTGCTGCTGCTGCTGCTGAACCTGCCGCTGCTGAACCTGCCGCTGCTGTCGAAGCTTCCCCTGTTGCCGTCGGCACCCCTCTCCCACAGCACCTTCAGCGGCTCGCGCCTCTCCCAGAGCACCTTCAGCGGCTCGCGCGACCCCGACAAAAAGGACGAGTCGCAAAGGCGCCTCTTGCGAGCGGGCGGCGCAAACCCAGGGTAATACCCGGCACCACTACCTCCACCACCGCCGGCGGCGGCGGCGCAGTTCACGCCATTGGGGTCGATGTTCTCCTTGTTCTCGTCGCTGCTCCAAGCCCAGAAGCGCGACGACGGTGCCAGCAGCGGCGGTGGTAGCAGCAGCGGCTGCTGCTGCTGGTGCGTCGGTGTCACTTGCTGCTGCTGTGGCTGCTGCTGCTGAGTTGGCGTCGCCTGCCGCTGCTGTGGCGGCTGCTGCTGCTGCCGCTGGGTGGGTGAAAGCCACGGAACAGAAGCAGGAACGGCGGTCGGAGCGGGAAGGGGGGCCGACGTCCGCGTCGGCGCGACGGGGAGGGGAGAGCGCGGCCTGCTGCGCTTCCTCGAGGGCCCGGCCGCGACGGCGGTGGTAGCAGTAGCGGGGGTAGTGGCGGTAGCGGTGGTGGTAGCTGGGGGCGTCGTCGTAGTCTCAGCAGCGGCGGCGGCGGCGTCTGGGGGAGGCGACAGCGAAGAAAAAGACGCCTCCGGCACAGGCGGGGTCAGGGGTGGCCCGCCGGCTCCGCCAGCGGCAGTGACTTCTCGGGCGAAGTGGAGGGTTGCAGTGGATGCTGACGCTGCTGCTGCTGCTGCTGCCGTAGCTGGTGTTTTAATGGATGTGCCTGCTGTTGTGTTGTTGTCCGGAACGTTGCAGAGGGCACGAGCCACACGTAACGTACATAGCGTGAACAGAAAAGCGGGAAGCGAGGGGAGGACACAGGAGACGGGAGCGGTGAGAATAGACGTGTATTGGATGGGAGGGGGGGGGGGGTACTTCATTTTCATACATGGCCGTAGTCGTATGACCATAGACCCTCGCATCCCTACAATGCCGGGACGGAGCATGTCAGGGGGGGCAGGAGTGGAGTGGAGCGGAGGGCCGGGGCCCATCTGCGGTACGATCTTCGTATGATACGTATAGAAGAGATGCCAGTGCAGTAGTAATGAAGTATCATGCTGGCTGATAGGTATCATATGATAGATGATACGAGTAGGGTGGTGCCGGGGGAGGCGAGCAGGCGGCGGGTTGCCTCCGCTATTTTCATCCGCGCAACATGCTCAAATACTGCTGAGTTACAGGTGGTCATACATACCAGGTACGTACCAGGTATAATACTACGGCACGTGAGCGAGGACGAGCACCATTGAGGTGTGGGGCAAGTTTGGGTTCGAAATCGTGTGGAGAGCTTCGCCTGAACGCAAGGTTAGACCACGGGTACGGGTTGATGCAGACAGCTACAGCAGTACGTACAGCGGTAAAGTCTACACCAGCAGGTGTATATCATAGAGTTCACCACTAAAAACAAAAAAACAACAAGCACAAGATCGATATATACCAGGTACATTTGAAACCAAACCATCAAAGCCGCCGCCGGATTCTTGCGTATGCGCATGTATGATAATCATACAGCATACAGCAGCAGTAGTAGTGGGTTCTCGACATGAACATGTGTGTCTGGAATAACGCACCAGAAGCAACGGATGAAGTGCACCTAACACCTGGTTCAGTGGTGCACCTATGCGTGCATACGAAGTATAATATGATATGGTATAATGACACAAATAGGTATGGGTATGCCGGAATGTACGTGGCCGCGAGCTATACAGTAGCCGGGCACCGGCGCGGGTAAGCACGCAGTACGAGCGGCGGCGGCGGGCGGCTGGTATGATACCGGTACGCTTTGGTAGAATTCGAAATTTGAAAAAAAAATACTACTACGAGCTGGTCAGGCTGTAAAACTAAAATTCACTTAATTGGGGTTTTCGAAATCGTTTGGCAGTATTAGGACCTCATTTTTGGCAACGACGTTCCTGGGTCTGTAGTGCGTTTGTTGATGTTGGAATTTTTAAAATCCGAAATATTCTCGTCGAGAAATCCCGTATCGATTCCATCCCATCACGTGCGAGCATATATCGATACTAAAGTATATACGAAAGTACGAAAAATACGTTTAGCGAATGTTTCTGATACTTGGTGTGAGCGTTCCTTAGGGCAAGGGGAAACGATCGATACCATCGCCACTGCTCAATTCGCGCTCGATCAAGAGATATTGCGTACATACGATCCTCATACAAATTTAAGATACTACGATGAAAGACACCAAAATTGTTTTGCGCAACGCAGTTTTACGAATTTTGACCTGAAAGTTGGACACGTGATTCGTAGCGCGTTTGTCTAGGGGTTCAAGCGGGAACCCAAGAAAAAAAAGTTTTTTTTAACGTACATTTCGGTCGATTTCTAGGTGGGCATTTGACTCAAACGATCATAATTTTTCCTCATCAACTTTTTTGTTTTGGGTTCCCGCTTGACCCGTTTTGTTATGCCCGTTCCGGGCGCCATGCAAAATTCCACCTCATAAATCGCAAAACTGCGCTGCGCAAATCCATTTAACTGCCGTGACTGGGTCTAAGCCAGACCAGCTCGTATTTAATACGAGTAAATAGTACCTGGTATGTATTACCGCAGCAAAGCCAAGAAAAGCGCGGAACAAACAAAGCCGTGTCTTGGGGATCGGGAAGGAACGGAGGGACGGGAGAGGAAGACATACAGCTATGCACGAGTAGCTATCGCCGAGAGATAAGAGAGAGGCGGTCTACCAGCTGGGTAGAACCCACGAGCGCATATAGCCGCGCATCATCTCGGGAGAGCGTATCATCCAAACGAAAATATGAATCTGAAAAAATGACCTGTTTTTTTGGTCGCCGATCACAAGCAAGCAAGTTTTGAGTTTGACGGCGGCAGCCGGTCGAGCTCACGTGCGCGCGAGAGGCCGCGCCGGAAGGGCTAGCGATGGGGGGAAGCGGCAAGACGATCTTCGCTGCCTGGCATGTACTCTGCAGTGTAGCTGAGCCTGCTTGCTTCCCTGCCGTGTGTGGTGCTCCTTCGCTGCTGCTGTGGTGCCGCCGTTCATCATCTAGGGCCGGGCTTTCGGCGAACCAGCGCCGGACCGGCCGAGATTTTTTCAAATTTTATACCACGTACAGAGTACAAAAAAAAGACATGAGCGTAAGCTGAAGATCAGATGATTCATCTCCAAATCTCACGATTTTTTTGGTTTGGCGTATATACGAGCGAGTAGCAGTTGGGTTTATTCTCGTCCTCTCACCGAGCTCTTGCTGTCCCTGGAGCTTGCCGCAGAGCTCGAACGCGCTCAGCTCCGATGCCATGATCATGGTTTCGGCTGGGACGGTGCGGGTCTCGGTCGCAGACGAGGTCTTCGGAGGAGAAAGAGAGCACGCACTCGGTGTGAGAGAGAAGCCCAAACGCACTCGGAATAAGAGGGAGAGAGAGGCAAACGAACCGAACTACCTAACGCCTTTGCAAAATGCCGCACGGGATAGCGGTTTGCGAGCGCGGGTCCACGGCTCTCGGTGAGGCGCTAGGATGGGAGCTGGTACTGCTGCAGGTGTGCTGTGTACGTGCTGTGTATGTCTCCTATAGCGTAGCGTGGCGCAGCTCTCGTGGGTGGGGCTCGGTGATGGTTGTCCAAACTGACTTTCAAAAGAGCAACCACCTTTTTCGAAACAAACAAAGTATTTACCTTGCGGGGTTGGGAGGAAACTATCCCCCCCCCCCCCCCCCCCCTCCCAGACAGAACAAGTAACTCATGAAATTGCGGTGAATTTTGGCATTTAATTGTCAACGTGCACTTTTGTACACAGCACAGCAGCAAGCAAACGGCGGTGCAGAGCCAGGTACCGCTGGTACAAAATAATACCCAGGTACAGGGTAGAAGCTAGTAGAGAGGGCTGACTGCTCAGCAGCAGTGAGACCATGACCTCAAGAAGAGGGAGGCAGGTTGAAGCGCACCGCCGCTGGCAGTCGGTGTCTTCTCTCGGAGGGCCTGTAGGGCTCGCTGCTTTGATCGCGCCGGCAGCGGCGGGACCTGATGAAGCTGCGAGTACCTCCGCCGGGTTGCACGGTGGTGGTGGTGGTCATGATAGACGCCCACTGTCAGCGACCGATGCTAGCAATGGCGGCGGCCGCGGCGGGGCTCGTGGTGTTCGTGCTGGTGGTGATGGTGGTGGTGGTGGCGATGGACGATGCGATGGACAGCGGGACGGTGCGCCGCGCAAACAGCATAGTGTTGTTGCTGCTTCTGAGGACGGCCTGATGGACGACACCTATCCCGAGATCCCGACGGAGGACATCGGAGTGTTCATGGCGACTCTCGTCGAGGGCATGAGGTCGGACGGCATGCAGCTGGCCAACTCGGCGAAGAATGTGGTGGCCAACACCTTCCAGGTGAGCCAGAGGCCTCGCAGAGGAGAGACGTGACACCGTGCACAGCATGCACGCTACCAAATAGACGTTTGAGTGCGGTAATGCCGCGTGTGAGCGGCTCGTCTTCATCTGCATATTTGTGTGCTACTGTAGCTGCTACTGCTGCTACTACTCGTACTACTGCTGTGTCTCTCGAGTCTCGAGCTTGTTGTACACACCGCTTGTCATTGCAGCTTAGAGTGGACAGTAGGCTACTGGTATTCTACTGCCGAGTGAATAGCCGTTGCTGATACGAGTACTATTGCGCTGCCATGAGCTGTATGCGTGCATGTATGTTGGGGCCAAAGCGTGCCGGTGGGGTGGCTGCGCCTGCCCCCTGCCAATGAATAGCCGTTGCTGCTACTCTTGCGCCGCTGCTGCTGTGTGTGCCGTATACGTGCATGTCTGTTGGGGGCCAGGCAGAGCGTGACGGCAGGGTGGTTGCGCCTGCTCCTGCCCAACGACAATGATGTGGCTCTCGGTTATCTCTTCCTTGGGTGATTAATGGTCGTATGCCCATACCTGTATACCTGGTACATACAGCAGTACTGCTGCTGCTACTGCTGTCTGCCGTATGCTACAGCTACAGCAGTAGTAGTACGAGTAGTAGTATCGATGGATGTCGTTATGATTATCATGCGTGTAGCGTAACTCGTAACCTCTTTCATGAGTTCTCTCCCAAGCTCCCAAGTCTCAAGCGGATAGATGGCTTCACTGCAGTACATAGCGGGGGTTAGCACCTGGTTGGCACGACTCGTAGCAGCTCGTAGCAGCAGTAGCAAGTACAGTAGTAGAAGCAGTCGACGTTGTTCATGCACACATGCACACTCTACTGGTCTACTACAGCAGTCTACACACTCACCAGGTACCTGATAGAGAGGTATCATGTCATTGCAAAGGCCGTCACGGCAGTAGTGTACACGGTGCAAAAGCACGTACAGACATCAATACCCGCAAAGGCATTATATGCTGTGAGGATGGCATACTGCTGCTGCGAGGTATATATCATACTGGGGTGTAGCCAGTACCCCTGGGGTATATATTCAGTATGTACAATGTACAGCAGTACCTGGGTATTCAGTAGTAGTGTATTGACGTACCACGAAATTGATCGACATCGCCGTCGATATAACATCACCCCCCCCGTAGTGAACCTGATGCCATCAGGCTCTATGTTATGCTCACACCCAAGCCCACCCCCCCCCATGCCCATGCCGACACACACGCGCAGGTGGTGGTGCGCCCGCTGGAAGCCGTAGCCCGCATGGCAGCCCCGTTTTGGCCCCCCCAGCAGTACCACCACCAGCAGCTGCCGCCTTCCACCAGCACGAGGGAAGACAGCAAGCGCGGGCAAGAGCAACTCGACAAGGCCCTCGCCTTTCGCATGCCGTCAGCCTTCGCGGGACGCCCGCGACACTACTCCCCGCCTTGCCCCCCTCCGGTAGCGGCGGGCAGTCGCGGCAGCGGTAGAGACACCCACGGTACCGGTAGTATTAGCGGTAGTAGTGGTGGTGGTGGTGGCGGCAATGAAAATGCGATAGATAACGGAGGAGGAGCCCTCCGCATCCTCGACGGCAACTCACCACCTCGCGCTTCTTCTTCTTCTTCTTCGTCCGCTGCAGCTGCTGTCGCCGCCGCCACCTTAACCTCCCCTGTGCGCCCCCGCGGGCGGGCTGGGGGCAGGCACGGCAAGGGGGGNAGAAAGAAAATCGAGAGAAGAGGGAAGGGGAGGGAGAGAGAGGGAGGGAGAGAGAGAGGGAGAGGGAGAGGGAGAGGGAGAGAGAGAGAGAGAGAGATGAGATAGAGAGAGATGATAAAGAGATGAGAAAGAGATGAGAAAGAGAGATGAGAGATGAGAGATGAGATAGAGAGAGATGATAAAGAGATGATAAAGAGATGAGAAAGAGATGAGAAAGAGATGAGAAAGAGATGAGAAAGAGAGATGAGAGATGAGAGATGAGAGATGAGAGATGAGAGATGAGAGATGAGAGGAAGGTCAGGGTCAGACGTGAGGCGCAATCACTGGAGGCAGCATAAGAAAAACACGTAGCATACGTAAAACATACGTGCTAAACCCCCCGACTAATACATAAGCTCATACCTTGAGTAGGCCGTGTTTTTTTTCAGACCTTAGCCGGGGATTTTTCATCACCCCCCCCCTCCCCCCCCCTATAGATATATGATATGTTTATAGGTTGGGTTGGTGTCGGTTGGCAACGACGCTGTAAAACACGCCACTCGCTGCGTGAGCTAGACAACCAGGGTGCCTTTTTTTCTGTTGTTTTTGTTTTGGCGGTCACCAAAGCTGGCGGTCGAGTAGATCATTTGTGCGGGGTGGAGAACCTTTGTCCTGCACAAGGGGAATGGTCGTATCACGTAGTGTTGAAATGGTAACGCGTCCGCGAGGCAGTTACATAGTAAAACCCATTGCTGTCTCCGGAAGTGGCCACACCAGAAATTAAATGAACGCATTGAAGCTGTCGTCCATATGCAAGTCCGCCTCAGAGGCGGTTCTTAGCAGGATGCAGCTCGCCCTCCATTCGACTCGCCCAATACCTCACGGCGCTTCGCGCTTGGTGCAAGCAATGTCTGCCTGGTTGGTGAAAACCCAACGCTTTCCGCCCCGGCATTGTAGGGATGCGAGGGTCTTATGGTCATACGACTACGGTCGTGCACGACATGAGTCCCCCCCCCCCCAAAAAAAGGCTTTTGAGACCCGTGTATGGCAAACAACCACCGAAACACAAGAAGTACGACTTTATCAAATGCGTACCACCGTGCCTAACCGGTATCCAGATGATAGCGCACAACCCGCGACTGGTACCTCCGAGCGCATCTCCGATGGATAACACTGCTGATAGCGCGGCTCCATGCTCGTCCACGCCGCCGCCGGGCCCCACGATAAACGCCGCTCATACCACCCCCTCCGGCCCTCCCCTGGCCCGCCTTTACTCCCAGGCGTTCTTCTTGTACGCCATTTTTCCCCTCCCAGCTAAAGGAGTGAAACAACCACCGAAGACCACCCGCCATCTCCTTTTCCTGGATTGCGATCTATCGCTCCACACTCATGTCTTACCTTGTGATGACCTCGACCACAACGTCGCCAACGGACCGCTCCGACTCCTTCCCGGCCGAGACGTTGATGCAGCAGCTCTCCATCTCCCGGTACCTCATGACCCACGTCACCACCCCGCTCCGCGCCTCACCTGCCCCCGCCCCCGCCGGTGCCGGTACCACCGCCGCCGCCGCCGTGAAATCCCCGTCCGGCAGCACGCTGAGCATCCTCTCCCGGCCAAGCACGACGACCGAGCCATCTCCGCAGCGGTAAGCCCGCGGCCGGGCACCGCCCTTAGCTCTGTCCAAGCCGCGCAGGTCGATCCGCGAACCTTCAACTACCGCTCGACGGGCCCCGCCCCCGGCCCCCGGCCCCACCGCGCGAGGCGTCGGCGGTATCGGTGGTGTAGGACGCCGCCGCCTCTGCTGCTGATGCGGCGGCGGCGGGGGGGGAGGGGGCAATTCGTCCACCCCACTACCATCACCACCACCGCCTCCGTTAGCGAAACCCCCCCAACCGCCGCCGCCGCCGCAGCCACCGACACCGAAAGGGATGGCTCTCGCGAACGCGCTCGCTAGGCTCTGGCGGCGCCGAGGGGAAGAGCTCACAGAAACCCGTCGAAGCCGCCCCCCACCAGCCCCCGCGGCGGGCGTGGGGGATAACGATCTCCCGGCCTCCTTACTATCGTGCCCCCCTCCCCCTCCACCTTCGCCTCCGTGTTCTCCTCCAAACCCATCGCGGTCACCGCCGCTGACGCTGTCGCCGCTGAGAGGCGCGGGCGAGACAGAAAGCCGAAGCTGCCCCTCCCCCCCCAACCCTCCCTCCTCGGGTTCCTTGGGTGGTGTGAGCGCCAGCTTGACCGCGCCAAGCCTTCCCCTCTGCCCCTCCCCTCCCGCTTGCTTGCTTGCTTGCTTGCTTGCTTGCTTGCTTGCTTGCTTGCTTGCTTGCTTGCTTGCTTGCTTGCTTGCTTGCTTGCTTGCTTGCTTGCTTGCTTGCTTGCTTGCTTGCTTGCTTGCTTGCTTGCTTGCTTGCTTGCTTGCTTGCTTGCTTGCTTGCTTGCTTGCTTGCTTGCTTGCTTGCTTGCTTGCTTGCTTGCTTGCTTGCTTGCTTGCTTGCTTGCTTGCTTGCTTGCTTGCTTGCTTGCTTGCTTGCTTGCTTGCTTGCTTGCTTGCTTGCTTGCTTGCTTGCTTGCTTGCTTGCTTGCTTGCTTGCTTGCTTGCTTGCTTGCTTGCTTGCTTGCTTGCTTGCTTGCTTGCTTGCTTGCTTGCTTGCTTGCTTGCTTGCTTGCTTGCTTGCTTGCTTGCTTGCTTGCTTGCTTGCTTGCTTGCTTGCTTGCTTGCTTGCTTGCTTGCTTGCTTGCTTGCTTGCTTGCTTGCTTGCTTGCTTGCTTGCTTGCTTGCTTGCTTGCTTGCTTGCTTGCTTGCTTGCTTGCTTGCTTGCTTGCTTGCTTGCTTGCTTGCTTGCTTGCTTGCTTGCTTGCTTGCTTGCTTGCTTGCTTGCTTGCTTGCTTGCTTGCTTGCTTGCTTGCTTGCTTGCTTGCTTGCTTGCTTGCTTGCTTGCTTGCTTGCTTGCTTGCTTGCTTGCTTGCTTGCTTGCTTGCTTGCTTGCTTGCTTGCTTGCTTGCTTGCTTGCTTGCTTGCTTGCTTGCTTGCTTGCTTGCTTGCTTGCTTGCTTGCTTGCTTGCTTGCTTGCTTGCTTGCTTGCTTGCTTGCTTGCTTGCTTGCTTGCTTGCTTGCTTGCTTGCTTGCTTGCTTGCTTGCTTGCTTGCTTGCTTGCTTGCTTGCTTGCTTGCTTGCTTGCTTGCTTGCTTGCTTGCTTGCTTGCTTGCTTGCTTGCTTGCTTGCTTGCTTGCTTGCTTGCTTGCTTGCTTGCTTGCTTGCTTGCTTGCTTGCTTGCTTGCTTGCTTGCTTGCTTGCTTGCTTGCTTGCTTGCTTGCTTGCTTGCTTGCTTGCTTGCTTGCTTGCTTGCTTGCTTGCTTGCTTGCTTGCTTGCTTGCTTGCTTGCTTGCTTGCTTGCTTGCTTGCTTGCTTGCTTGCTTGCTTGCTTGCTTGCTTGCTTGCTTGCTTGCTTGCTTGCTTGCTTGCTTGCTTGCTTGCTTGCTTGCTTGCTTGCTTGCTTGCTTGCTTGCTTGCTTGCTTGCTTGCTTGCTTGCTTGCTTGCTTGCTTGCTTGCTTGCTTGCTTGCTTGCTTGCTTGCTTGCTTGCTTGCTTGCTTGCTTGCTTGCTTGCTTGCTTGCTTGCTTGCTTGCTTGCTTGCTTGCTTGCTTGCTTGCTTGCTTGCTTGCTTGCTTGCTTGCTTGCTTGCTTGCTTGCTTGCTTGCTTGCTTGCTTGCTTGCTTGCTTGCTTGCTTGCTTGCTTGCTTGCTTGCTTGCTTGCTTGCTTGCTTGCTTGCTTGCTTGCTTGCTTGCTTGCTTGCTTGCTTGCTTGCTTGCTTGCTTGCTTGCTTGCTTGCTTGCTTGCTTGCTTGCTTGCTTGCTTGCTTGCTTGCTTGCTTGCTTGCTTGCTTGCTTGCTTGCTTGCTTGCTTGCTTGCTTGCTTGCTTGCTTGCTTGCTTGCTTGCTTGCTTGCTTGCTTGCTTGCTTGCTTGCTTGCTTGCTTGCTTGCTTGCTTGCTTGCTTGCTTGCTTGCTTGCTTGCTTGCTTGCTTGCTTGCTTGCTTGCTTGCTTGCTTGCTTGCTTGCTTGCTTGCTTGCTTGCTTGCTTGCTTGCTTGCTTGCTTGCTTGCTTGCTTGCTTGCTTGCTTGCTTGCTTGCTTGCTTGCTTGCTTGCTTGCTTGCTTGCTTGCTTGCTTGCTTGCTTGCTTGCTTGCTTGCTTGCTTGCTTGCTTGCTTGCTTGCTTGCTTGCTTGCTTGCTTGCTTGCTTGCTTGCTTGCTTGCTTGCTTGCTTGCTTGCTTGCTTGCTTGCTTGCTTGCTTGCTTGCTTGCTTGCTTGCTTGCTTGCTTGCTTGCTTGCTTGCTTGCTTGCTTGCTTGCTTGCTTGCTTGCTTGCTTGCTTGCTTGCTTGCTTGCTTGCTTGCTTGCTTGCTTGCTTGCTTGCTTGCTTGCTTGCTTGCTTGCTTGCTTGCTTGCTTGCTTGCTTGCTTGCTTGCTTGCTTGCTTGCTTGCTTGCTTGCTTGCTTGCTTGCTTGCTTGCTTGCTTGCTTGCTTGCTTGCTTGCTTGCTTGCTTGCTTGCTTGCTTGCTTGCTTGCTTGCTTGCTTGCTTGCTTGCTTGCTTGCTTGCTTGCTTGCTTGCTTGCTTGCTTGCTTGCTTGCTTGCTTGCTTGCTTGCTTGCTTGCTTGCTTGCTTGCTTGCTTGCTTGCTTGCTTGCTTGCTTGCTTGCTTGCTTGCTTGCTTGCTTGCTTGCTTGCTTGCTTGCTTGCTTGCTTGCTTGCTTGCTTGCTTGCTTGCTTGCTTGCTTGCTTGCTTGCTTGCTTGCTTGCTTGCTTGCTTGCTTGCTTGCTTGCTTGCTTGCTTGCTTGCTTGCTTGCTTGCTTGCTTGCTTGCTTGCTTGCTTGCTTGCTTGCTTGCTTGCTTGCTTGCTTGCTTGCTTGCTTGCTTGCTTGCTTGCTTGCTTGCTTGCTTGCTTGCTTGCTTGCTTGCTTGCTTGCTTGCTTGCTTGCTTGCTTGCTTGCTTGCTTGCTTGCTTGCTTGCTTGCTTGCTTGCTTGCTTGCTTGCTTGCTTGCTTGCTTGCTTGCTTGCTTGCTTGCTTGCTTGCTTGCTTGCTTGCTTGCTTGCTTGCTTGCTTGCTTGCTTGCTTGCTTGCTTGCTTGCTTGCTTGCTTGCTTGCTTGCTTGCTTGCTTGCTTGCTTGCTTGCTTGCTTGCTTGCTTGCTTGCTTGCTTGCTTGCTTGCTTGCTTGCTTGCTTGCTTGCTTGCTTGCTTGCTTGCTTGCTTGCTTGCTTGCTTGCTTGCTTGCTTGCTTGCTTGCTTGCTTGCTTGCTTGCTTGCTTGCTTGCTTGCTTGCTTGCTTGCTTGCTTGCTTGCTTGCTTGCTTGCTTGCTTGCTTGCTTGCTTGCTTGCTTGCTTGCTTGCTTGCTTGCTTGCTTGCTTGCTTGCTTGCTTGCTTGCTTGCTTGCTTGCTTGCTTGCTTGCTTGCTTGCTTGCTTGCTTGCTTGCTTGCTTGCTTGCTTGCTTGCTTGCTTGCTTGCTTGCTTGCTTGCTTGCTTGCTTGCCTTTGACCATTTCAGTGTTGACATCTCCGTTGGTATTATGGTTAGGGTATACATATATGCCGGTGTTTACTGATTTATCAACAAAACAAACCGTCATGTCATTTTTGTCAACACACCGCGCTCGATCCGATTACGGACAGGTTCTGAGGGACGAGCTGAGGGGAAAGCACGAAGAGCACGAGAAGGGCCTAAAGGAAGACCTGGCGAGGAGGGCCCAATCCAGCCGCGCGAACCTGCAGCGCCGTCGACAGCTTAAGCGAAGCGAGTCGCAGGGATCGGCATCATCCTCGCGGGGCATGAGCCTTAGCCCCTCGCCGGCGGCGCCTCGCCCTCTGGGAAAACTGTCGGGGGTAGAGGTGGGGGTTGGGGCGGGGATGGGGGAGGGGGCAGGGCCGGCCGGTGAGGTTTCGGGCGGGCCTGACTTGACCAAGTACAGGAGGATGATGAAGGTGAGTGTGAGGATACACTTGTGATATGTGTTATTAGAGACGTTCTACGTACTCGTAAGGGATAGATGTGCACCGATATATTTTCTGAGGTTGTGATATTCACTTGATTATAGTACAGGAGCTCTATACTTTAGCACCCCAAAAACTGATTTCAACCCCGTAAGAACTGGTCCTACGTATATGGGGACAAACTACCTGGAATTGGTGTGGTTTTTTTTTTTTCAGTTCTGGGTGGGTTCAAAAAAAAAAAAAAAAAAAAGTGCACCCAGATGAACAAATCTCATGGCCCAGGTACAAACATGAAAAATCATTTTGCCAACAACGCTGCAGAACAGCAGCACCCACCAGTCCACAGGAGGAACTAAACCAGTATTGTATCACACCTTGGAGCTGTCTTGACTTGACCCCCTGCCTCGCTGCGTCCTCTCGATCGCAAAAGTCAACCGCTACATACAGCAGAACTGGTCCCAGACGTACCTTATAAATCATACGGGTACGTACACCGACCCGTGTTGATCTGATTGGTCAAGTTATCCCGTACATATGATACAAAACACTTATTTTCTCGTACCTCGATAATACTACGCTTTGCCAAAAACAAAATGGATGGTATTCCGGCGAGTATGCGGATTGCGGATTAAGCTCACCATTCTTTCTCCCTCCCTCCTTCCCTCCCTCCCTCCCCCCCCCCCGTCCCACCTCACCTCCTCCCTTCCCTGTCCACCCTCCTCCCCTCCCTCTATCCCCCATCACTCACTCCCTCAACCCCCCCCCCCCCCCCGGCTCTAAGGCGGCCCTCCCGAAGGGACATCCGCCAAAAATGCGATGGATGGTTGTGGAGCCCCGTCCGCATCCCTGCTGTCGCCAGCTTCTGGGCGTTGCTGCTGCGCATCGCTAGCGGCTAGCGCCGCGCCTCGCCGCCGTCATCGCTCTTCAGTCATTCCCCCAACGACGTCGATCATGCCACTTCCCCCGCCAAGCGACTGGCAGCAGCAACCTCGCAACCGCCATCATCAAGCACAGCAGAGCAGCAGTGGAGCGGTGGCACCAGAGCGAAGGCGGGAGAGCTAGGTAGTCTACTTCGTCGGCAAACTCAGGCTTTCGGCGGTTCCGGTCCGGCTCCGCACCGCTTGTAGCCGTCCCGCCCTTGCCTCCCCACCCCTGCCCCCCTCCACGCCACAGCGCGCTCTCTGCCGCCTGGCCGACGGCCCGCGGGGGAGCTAAGCGCTGGATGGTCCCAGGGTGCGACCTCCAGATAAGCCCGCTTCAGCAGCTGTCGCTAGTGAAAGCGCTGTGGTGGGGTGGGGTAGTGGTGCAAATGTTTTCGGGGGTCCGGGGACACGACGCCCCGACACGTCCTACGAGGAGACCAAACGTCGAAACCTGGCTAACCTGCACTGATGTTCCCCCCCCGCAGCATCGAGCGAACCGTGTGGTGCTCGGGCGCTCGGGGGCTCCCGCGCAAGTGCTGGCGGTAGCGGTGGGTGGGGTGCGGCGGGGTGGTCGCGGCCGCTGTGGAGTGGGACGTGTTGGAATGATGGCGCGAGGTGAGGACTGAAGCTGTCCGGAAAAATCCGCGGCGCTACTGAACGCGAGAGGCGTCGACTGTTGGCGGGGGGGGGTCGCAGGGGCGTGTTTGGTGGCAGGCACGGCGGTTCTGCTAGTGCGGCGGGAGGGGTTTCCCGGGAGGTATGGGGAGGGCGGGGGGGCGGGGGCGGAAGAGGGGAAGAAGGTGCACTTGCTGACGTTAGCAGGGGAAGCAATGTGCCAATCGGCTGAAGGCGTTCAGGAGAATGGAGCGGTCGGACTGGCCGCCGCGTGGGAGCTGGACCCCAAGGTGAAGCGTTGGGAACGAGGCGAGGGTGGTGCCGATTGTGTTGTGTGTTTTGTGGCGGTCAGGTGCTCAGCGCCGTCTGTTAATCCGATACGGTACTGTGTTTAGGTTATTTTGTGTCTTTGCTGCGTAAAACCGATTCAACCATCGCGTTTTCGACATAGCATGGTTATTCAAGATGCAGGTAATAATAATAAATAGTAAAGTTGCGCATCGGTGATACGTAACCTGTTTTATCCTGCTGAAGTGCATGGCAGTCCTGTAACCTTGCAATCCCCCCAGTACCATTTTTGTACGATGCGGCATCAGTAACGGCCGCATGCACTTCAAGATTGCACAACCCCCTTGTAAACACTTAATCACATCTGTTTTTATGTTAATATGGTTATAGAAAAAACAGAAAAAGATAAAAAGAAAAAAACAAGTGTGGAACTGAGCTTTACAAAGGTTTTCGAGTCTGGATCAAATCGTGAAAACATGCTGAACCACGCCTATCCCGCCCTCCTCCCACCCCTTCAATCCCAACCACCCCGTGCCCGAACCGCGCTCAGCCCCGCCCTCCGCCCCTTCAACCGGCGGCGATAACGACACAACAAACCTTGAGCCGTCGAATCTCCACAGCTGGAGGCGTGTCCAACCACGGGACGCCAGAGCGAGAACGGTCCTGGCGTACAGCCTAGCCCGGAACGCTCGGTCGCGGCGAGACGTTTTCCGTGCAAATGGCCCCACCCTGGCCCTGCGACAAGTGTCGGCTCTGCTTTTCTCAGCGTCAAGTTTTTGTGCCGTGGCGAGGTGCTGGCGCTCGGGCTGGAGACCGCTCAGAGGGCCTGCGAGAGGTACCTCGAGCGAGTCCGTCTGCGAGGGTGACCTGGAGAGGGTGCCCAAATCGGATAAGTTTACTTCACAGAAGGGGGGACAAAAGTCGGGGGGGGGAGGGGGGGTACTCGTTTTTCTTTGCCTGCGTCATTTGCCATTGACCACGCATGACCGGTCGAGACGAGCACGAAAAGTGGGGGGGGGGGGGGGGGGAGGGATGGGAGGGGAGGGAGAGGGAGAGGCGAGGGGCGTACTGTTGATGCCTCTCCTTGAGGCGACCGTTGTTGCTTTCCCTGAAGGGCGTACCGGTACTCGTTTGTTGCTTTTCTTGGCTATTTGGCCACTGGCTACGCATCGGAGCACCGGGGGAGGGCTTAGGGAAGTGCTTTAGTTTTGCGATGAGCTCGGATGGTACGGAATGAGATTAGTTGAGCTGAGATGGGCTTTGAGCTGAACGAGATGAAGGAGATGACTTCAAAGGTGAAAATGAGATAAGAGAAAAATTCACTTAAAATTCTTAACTGAGCGAAAGGCGTTGGGAAAAGGGGCCGCCGCTGAATTAAAGAGGGGTTAGTTAGATATCGTCGTTCGTTCTGCATCGCATTATTACTAGCGATACAAGACGATTGGTATTTTCTCGTGCGTTTGTTTTTGATTCGCTCGTTCCTTTCACCTGGACCTGGGTACTGGTACGAGTTGTTCCGTTTAAGGATGGTTGTGTTGCCGCTGCTCATTTTTTGTTTTCCGTTCTTTGCCGTTTCTGTCTCGCGTTTTCCCCTCCACACTCCCTGCTCTAAATCTAACCACGAACTCGTCCAATCTACTTCCGATAGAATGGCATAGTTAGAATGAGGTATTTTATAACCTAGTATAGTCTTGTATAAGCATGTTGTCCTTGCATATCTACGCCCCGTAGCTCGCATCTCTCCTCGTTTAGAACACCCCCCTCTGCCTGAACGTGAAAAATCCGACGTAGCTCCGTCCCGGCATTGTAGGATGGCGAGGTCTAATGTTCAAGATTAACGGCCATGCATAAAATGAAAGTACACCCCCCCCCCCGAACGGAATGGCCTCTTACCGAAGGCAGGCACATACCAGGAAACGCTGCGTCCGCTGCCTCCCTGCTGAAGCCAAGCCCACACCAAGTCCCCACGCGGAAAAGAAGAGACTGTGCTGCACTCAGTGCGGAGCAATGGCCGTTAAAGAAGCGCAGCGGCGCAGCCCGCGTGGTTGAGGACCTGCAGTCAGCAAACGAAGCGCAGCAGACGCGGAAGCGGTGGTATCTTGCAGACACGCGACATACGGCAACTGTGCGGCAGCGGTACTTGAAGACGGTCCGACTGGGGTGGGAGCGGGAGCAAAAAGCCGAGCAGTTGCCGAAGTTGAGTGGTGGGAAGCAGTAAGGAAAGCCGGCAGCAGAGCGGTGGCCGCGTGGCAGCGGCGCGGGTGGCTGTCGGGAGAGACGCAACGGACGCGAAAGATGATTTAAAGGCAACCGTCGCCTCCGCTTAATGGTAGGAAACGCCTCGCCGTGTTCTGGAAAAAACCGGCGGTGCAGCTAGGGCTGGGGGCGTTTAGCCGACCGCCAAGGGCGTAGCGGAGGGCCGCGGAAGCGTGGCGGCCGGGGAGGGGCGGGGACAAGGCGGGGGGGGGGGGCGGGCGGGGCGCGTCCCCCCTCCCCGCCGGTGTTCGACGGGTGCGAACTCGAACAGACAAAGCCGTCGCCGAAAAGCGGCGGAGCGACTAGAAATTCTCCGTGCTACTGCTGCGGGTTCCTGCGGCGGGTCGTCGCCGTCTCCCGGCGCCGCGTCGGCCCTCTGGCACCGGGGGCAACTACGCTTGTGCGTCAAGGCAGGGAGGGCCGGGGGGGAGAGGACGCGGCGGATTCCGGAGGAGAACCCTGCAGCGGTGCGGCAGGAGGGGCGGGAGCTGCTGCTGCGGTGCGGCGGCAGTGGCCGTGTCGTCTCAAGGAGAAGAGGAGAGGAGGAGAGCCTGGGCGCTCGTCGCGCGGTTAAGTGCTTGCGGTGGTGCGTGGTGGTGGCCGTGTGGTGCCGTGGTGGGCTGGTAGTGGTGCAACCGGCTAAGCGGGCGCTGCTGACGCGGTGGAAAGTGGACTTGAGGCGGAACGAGGGACGCCGGCGGGCGTCTAAGTTCCCGTCGTGGAGATTTTGCTGGACGTGCGCCAGGCGAGGCGCTGGGGCTAAGCAGCCGAGGGATGAACTCCGCGCGCGGTCGAGCAGTGAGGAGGGGGAGAAAGGAGGCAAAGCGTGGCAGACGAAGGCTGAGGAAGAAGAGGAGAAAAGACGGACGGCCGAGAAAGGAAGAAAGGACGGGGAGACGGGGAGACGAAGTCTCGCGGTGGCGCGGAAAAGGGAGGGCTGTGCCTGCGGTGTCGCGAGGTCTTGGTAGAAAAGCCGAGGTTCGGAGAAGTCAGCTGAGAGCTGTACAGCACAGCAGGCAGCAGCCAAGTCAAGGCGGCCGAGACTGAACGACGAGGGGTGGAAAAAAAGAAACTGACTGCCGAAAATCGGACCGAGGGGCGTTAACCGACAATCGCGGCCACCGGTTCCTACCCCGCCGCCGCCGCCGCCGCCGCCGCCGCCACGGATCACAGCGATGGCGGGTAGGCGGGCTAGCGCGGTTGCTAAGCTTGCCGAGTGCTAGCGCTTGGGACCTAACGACGGCGAACGGTGCTGAGTCGCAAGCTGGGGGTATATTGTGGAGGAAGGCAGGGCTCGCTTGTCGTCGGATCGAGGAGAGGGCTAGCGTAGTGCGTCGGGCTGTGCAGGGGGCTTCGGGGAGCTTTTCGGAAGGGCGGACGAGGCCCGAGTCGGACACATTTCGGACGCGGGCAGTTTTTGAGCTTGCTCGCTGAGGACAAAAAGGCGAGAGAGCTGTTGATTTGATTGAAAATCTGCTTTGCTTTGTTTTGGTTTTATGTTTTTTTTTTCCGCAGACGGTCTGGAAGGCGGAGGTGTTTGAATTGCGAGTCTTTGCATACTGGTACGATATCAATATAATAATAGTATAGACCTTGGTATAGCAGTACTACGAGTATTTTTTGTAAGCTTTATTTGGCAGTTTTTTTATCATAATACTGCTGAGGCGGGTTTGGTCTATTATACAATTGCTCGGATTGTTTTTATTATGTTAGTGCCTCTTCAGTTTTGTTGAGTTGCTTGTGCAAGCAAATTCCTGACTTCTGCGGAAGGCTATAAGACGTAAGAAACCGGAGACCTTCTGATTTGTTTTTTGTTCTGTTTGTATCGTAAACTCCGTTTAGAATACTCACCTCACGTTTTTGCTTTTGGGGAGAAAAGCCTCCACACATAGGCAGATCCCGAAATCCGGCCTAACGATCTAGATCTTCAGTCAGATAAATGAATGACTGTATTTCCAGTTCAGATAAATCAGACGTACAACTAATAGCTCATGTTTCCTCTGGGGAAGCCGTACAAAAGCATAGCTGAGCACAGGATTCCGGGCTGGATTTACTGTAAGAGATCTTGATCAACATATCCTTAAGGAAATCCTCAAGGAAGGTATGTCCAGTTACTATCAGACGTGACTGCCCGATGTTAAATTAACTAAGTACTCGGAAAATGGGAACATTGTTCAGTCTAAAAAGGGTTTTAAGTAACGATCTACGCGTAGTACAAATAATTAAGTTGTTTCATTTGCAGTTTCGTTGCAACTCGCTGACCGGTTTGAATTGTCGCGATTTTTATAAGTTGTTAATGTATTTTGTCCTCTCAGGTTGTTGGGACTTTTTGTTCTTCCAGTTATTCGTTTTGCGTAGCCCCCCCCCCTCCCCTCACCTATCCATGGCGTAACGACTACGGCGCATGCGTGAAATATGAATACTCCCCCCCCCCCCCGCTTGTAGCGCTAATTTTTGCGGAAAATTGGTTGTCTCGCGCTCGAAGAGTCCCGACGGCGGATTAAGTTTGTTTGTTGTGGTCTGTGGCCCGGTACATAAGTAGGAGTGGTTTCTCCTTTGTACATCCCTTCAACTGAGTTCCGCGTGCTTTGACGTTGTGATCTCCCGGGTACACTCATGTTATAAGTGCATCAAGCTGTATTTCCTGAGATCGCCACACATTTACAGCTCGAGGGCGAAAATGCGGCCCTGTCTGTCAGCGGCATCTTGTGTCGCGTTGCGTTTTTTTTTTATAATGTTTTGTTCCAGTCGCGAGAGGAAAGCTAACCCCGTTTCATATACGCACCGTATCGATACTGGAAAGAATCGTACCTGAACTCAAATCTTCGAGCATGGGCCGCCCACACTGTGAACTCGATTTCAAGTTATGTGTCCTCACGTACCCGGTTAGTCCGATGCTGGATACGGTTTTGATGAGATGTGGAGGTAGTAATGGATAATGTAGTACAGTACAGTAGTCGCTACGTAAAAGAAAGCTGCAGTACCGTACATAATCAACCAGACAACTAAACGTGTGTTGTTTCCGACGTTGTTTTGCTAACTATGAATAATAGCACATCAAGCAGTAGAGGCGGGACTATCCGAGAGTAAACGCCTAAAAAAGGTAACGTCGAGAACCCACTATGCAGCCGAAACGTTTCCTCTTGCTTGCGCTCAGCGGGCGAAGCGGAAGGTAATAATAACAATAATCCCGATATATACCTGGTAGTATCGCCAACTTTGCTATTCGTCAACAATGTTGTTGTATCACATACTGTATACAAAACAAAAATACGGAACACTTTGTTGTGTACAGTACGAGTTGTGAAAGTGACGCTTCGGGTGAAACGCGGTGTATTTTGGAGCACGAATAACGAAACGCATCGCTTTGTGCTGCAAGCACGCCGATTAAAGAACCTGAAAACGTTTAATTGGATCACGTGTTTGTGTTTAACTGGCGAGAGAGAGGGAAAGGCCTTTCGAAGAGGTATGATCCCGTGAAACGGCATTGTTGGCGGAGGAATCGGTGACGCTTCATGCGAGCGAGAGAGAGCCTGTGAGGCGCTCAAAAGCGCCAGCCGAGGCGTGAAGATTTTTAAGGAGCAACAGCATAGTCTATCTATAGTCTACCCTGCTGAAGAATTGTTTATTGGCATGTTCTCCTCATAACCCAGCGAGGGGCGGGGGAAGAGGGCGTAGCATGTTGCGCGCCTTATCATTTGGCCATGACCAACACGCCATCTACCCTTTCGAGGCGGAGCAGGGTGGGGGGGCGGGGGTTAGTTGCTGCCTAGTATTTACAATAACCACCGCGTCCTTCGAGACGGAGGGGGGGGGGGGTATCGATATCATGCATGCCGTAGTCGTATGAAACCCAAAAAGCAGGGAGCAGTCTGTTGGAACAGGACGTCCAGTCGCTTCTTGAAGACAATTCCGCGGGGTCTAGGTTTGTGACCTGCCCCGAAAGGGCAAGAGGGGTGCCGGTAGTTGGCGGGGGAGAGGGCGGTCAACCACTCCCGTTTGCCTCTCGAATATTTTTTATCAGAGGTTCTTCACGGTACTGGGTCAATCTCGGGCGGATCATGTCGGAACGCGGGTATACAGTGAGCCGCGCCCGACCGGCCCGTAGAGTTCCAAAACCTCTCTGATCCGAGCCGACCCCGGCCGATCCGACCCGTGACGTTTCAAAACCGTCCTGACCCGCGAAAGAGCCCTGTTTCGCGTTTTTTTTTCAAGTTCGGAGGGTCAACATTTTTACCGTTTCGTCCTCGAATGCACCACTATTTTTGAACGATAATATTGTTTTCGGGGTGCGGGATGGGGGGGGGTGTACTCATATCCGTGCACGGCCGTAAGTCGTATGACCATAGACCTCGCACCTACAATGCGGGAGCGGAGCACGTTTGGTTTTCACCAACAGGCAGACCTTGCCTTCACACCGAATGCGCGAAGAGGGGGGGGGGGGGCTCAGAGAAACCGTTCGCGGTTTTCCTCTCACCAGATCGAAGTTTTTTTAAGACTGTTGTTTTCCCCCCCTCTCTATTATTCAGATTTATTCGGAAGTTTTTGGGGGGAACGATGTTTGTGTTGTTCTCGTCATTTCTGAAGCGTTTTGGGACGAAATATTGTTTTGGTGTTGTTGTTGAAGTCCTGTTGAGCGCCTTTTCCCTTTGTTATCGTTTTTTGGGGGGGGAGGGGTTGGCGTCGCCTGTTGGTGTCGGCCTGTTGCGGTCGTGGTAAAAGAGGCAAGAGAATTACCACAGGTACAAAAAAAACACCATAACAATTAGATGATAAATAGCACGGGGGTCTTTACGGGTCATGCTGACCCCAACGCCACGAAGGTCAGGATTTTTTAATACTCAACGGTCGGGTCGGGTCGGGCCGGGTCAGGAGTCCGGTTTCAATTTCACGCGGATTGGATCCGGTCACCGCGACCCGAGAGCCGACCCGACCCGACCCGACCTGACCCGCGAGGCTTGACCCGACCCGTGAACAACCGTGAATAAATAGCGGCTGTGTAACAACCAAACACGTGAGAGAAGGCTCCAATAATGTTGTATTATAGACGTCCTTCCAACAAGTTAGCCCACACACGCTGTCTGTCTGTGTCATCCTTATGTAATCGAAACATTATTTTTTCGAATTTGCTGTTTTTCGTGAAAACAAGGGGGGGGGGGGGCGGGGGGAGGGGCTAACCGTTTTTTACGAAGCACGTTGTTGCGTTATATATATGTGCATTTTTGATTCGAAATATGTATGGGTGGAGGAAGTGATTTTCAGATTCATCGTAGTGCCTATAAAGCATGCTGTAATAGTAAACGTTTTTTTTCGTCTCCTTCCCCATTCTGTACGAGCGAAACAAAAGGAGCCAAGTACGAGAGAGCCTAGCCATTTGAGCCAGAGGCGGTCTATATTATACATAAAAGCGTGGCAAGTTTTTTTTCCCTACGTTTTCTCGCCCTGTGCTCCTTCGTACCTAACTTGTCTGTTTATTTTCTCTTCTCTTTTCCGCCGTCAATGTGTCCCTGCCGTTTCATTTTCATATAACCCGTGTTGGCTTCAGAGGGGCAAGTAAAGTTGTGAGGATAAAAAGTGGCAAAATTACAGCAATGAGCACTCACTGCGTGGCGATTGAAGGGGGGTGATAGCAAAACTGGTGTCCGAGCTGATACAACAAAGACACAGTAGGCCTCTATAAGCGCCGGGTGAAGAACCGTGAGAAACCGCTGGAGCGGCTTGCATATGAGATGACAGCTCATCAATGGGAGGGGAAAGGGGCGTACCATTTACTATATCGATGCGCCTTAATCATTAGAAAAACAAATGACCGTGCACTCCTTTCGTGACGGAGCAGCACCGTTTCTACTCCTAATAGAGACACACCTCCAACATTTGGGGGCTCATTGCATTTTTTATTTAGCCAGTAATATATTACACTGAAGGTTATTGCCCATCTTATCCCCCCTTCCTGCTTCTTCGCCGTTTCGCCGCCTGTGGCCAACCATACTATATCCCGCGAAGATGGCAGATCTTATTTGTTTTTCGGCTGCAACCTGTACTTTCTAGTGTACGCAATGTCTCACATGTCAGTTCGCCTCTATTTTCTCATTTCCCCTCTTAACACATACCGTGTCTTCCTTGCGCAATTAACATCCCACCACTGGAGAAGGGCTGGGGGGGGGGGGGGGGGGGCGCGCGTCCTCGGTGTAAGTACTAGACTGCAGAATTTGAAGCAGCAACGCAGACAGGTTACATATGACAACAATGTGGCTGACTGGATGCATGCGTGCTGTGTCAGGTACATATCATAGAAAGATCGAATATCCAGCTCTTATTTCCTACCAGGTATGTGATACCACTCTGTCCCGAAATATAAGAACCTTTTTGATTTAATATTGATGTACAAAATGTGCGTTATTTCGGGACAGAGTGTTATACGAGTACTACAGTACCACGCATATGCATTCCATGCATGTCTGTATGTGTGTCTATAATATATACCTACGACGTACGACCTACGAGGCGTCATTATACTAAGTTTTGGTATACTACCGTCATTTCGAACTCCTCTGCCCTGCCTTCTTAATATGCCGACATGTAGGAAGCGGCACAATCCTGCAGAGCCCTTGTATTGTACGGGTAGAATAGGGCCTGCGATTAACTTGAGAATTGATCCCTCGTACTTTCGGCAGGCCATCGGATTCTTATACAAGGCACCCCGTGCTAGATCCTACCAACTGACTAGGATATACGCAATCTATGATTTCTATACTTGAAAAAGAAACCGAAAAAAAACGTCATTTACTTACGTTATGGAACAAATACATCAAATTTTAAACAAGAGTTAATACGGTCAGCACATAAGTATTTTATTATATAATATGTTGTGCAGTACTGACGGGAGTATTATAGCCATAAATAAATGTAAGTCAAGTATCACGAATGATAGCAGGCCGACGATTCTAATATGTGTGAGCAGCGCCACACCACCAACATCTATCTACACCACCAACAACAACAACGACACAGCAGCAATAATAGGAACAAACTACTGTGTACATCAGCACCACTCGACCAGGTGTCACATATGCCTGAAGATGTAAAAGTAACGTAGAATATGTAAATGATATATACTATACTGCCGCTGTGCTGCTGCTGCTGCTGCTATCGTTTGGATGGTGGTCGCAGAGGCATCCAGGACAGGTGGCAAGCCACGTCCTTTTTTAAACGGTTTTTTGTCTGTCGTTTGTAAAAAAGTGCGCACGAGGCAGATGAGTGTGTTGAGTCTGGATTGCGATCTAAAGTGTATCCACTACTGACTTACTTTACGTGTAGCGTACTCGAGAACTACTGCTGCTGTAAATCTTGTACTGCTGCTACGTCGTATGCTGCTGCTATGTTGTTGCTGTGCTGTATGCATACAGTAAACGCTGAGAGGCAAGCTGTTGCTGCTGCTATACTGACTGCTGTCTAACTGCTCCGCGTGCTGGCTGCCGCTAACTGCCGCCGCTGGTGCTTATGATAGATAGCTAACGGCCGTTGGCTCTTTTTTACGGTAGTTTGTGGTAGGCGTGCAAAATACCTCTTGTAGTCCGTTTCTGTGTGTGTCTATTTATTGCCGAAATCCTACAACAGAAAAAAAAAAGTACTCGTGCTTCGTACGAGTAGCGTATACCGCAGTGCTGTGTGACTGGGGCGCTGGGAAAGCTCGCAAACGTCTCCTACTAAACTTACGCTGGTTGTTTTAATCACAGCAGCAGTAAACAGCAGCAGTCACGTATGCATATATATGCTGTCCGCCGGCTCTGTCGAATTATGTACATCGACAGTTGTATGTAACGTGGGGACGATAGTAAGAGGACGCTACGGATACACAAAAACCTATATACTATTCGCTATTTAGTAACCGAGCAGTGGGTCCTGTTTACTATGATCCGCCGTATAGCTAGTACTGGCGTTGTACGAAGTGCCTGTCCAACCTAGACGAGTGCAGAGCCCGCATACAAACAAACATAAACGAGGTCAAGTCACACAGCGAGAACTGATGTGATAACAGCCGACAAATATCGAGTTCTTAATGACCACAGAGCTTGTATCTCCTACTGCGAGGCGAAAGAAGAACAGCACCACGGACACTTGGTGGCCGGAATTCGACGGGTGTGGAAAGAAGAACACACACACACACACACACACAACACGTACGATATTCATACAGTCTCCCAATGACAAGTACAGCAGTACATAAAAAAATCACACGTTTATATTCAATTTTTTCCGGCCAATATTCATCCTGCTAATAGTACAGTGGTCATACACCAATTGTGGCTGGCAAACCGAGTTCGAAATCTCCGAATTGGACATGTGAAAAGAATTTTTTGCACTTTTTGTTTTTTCGTGAGAACGCAAAAATGCACGACCAAACACAACATTGGTGTGTGGTAACACTGCCAGCCCTCTCCATAAGAAAGTGCCGCCACAAGAACTCAGCCTAAACATTACGGGGGAAATAAAGAAAGCGACATCATTAACTGAATTAGTTGGTGACTCACTCCTTTCTAAAAAGAAAGTCAGCCTAAGCCCGATTCTGGTTTCTATGAGCGGGCGCGGTACTGACACTCGTATTGTGCGTTGTTGGTGGTTGTCTTGCGAAT
>MEHQ01000230.1:49903-64554 GCA_008828725.1 Saccharina japonica | reverse complement strand
ATGGGCTGTGCGCTGCAGGCTGTGGGTGTGGGCTACGCCCTAAAACAATATTCCCTTTCCCCTGATTTTGGGAGTTCCAGACTAACGGCGTTATTTTGTTGTGCCTTAAATGCCTGTAAGCGTGCCTGACGCGTGCCTGGCAAAATATAGGCAAGATAGGCACGAAAACAGTAGTTCAGGCACGCCTGTTTCAGAAACAGTAGTTCAGGCATTTTTTCAGGCATGCCTGAAAGGCTAGGGCCTACTCACACCTCCGTGCCGAGCGATCTAACGGGCACTATTATTGTAGCGGGGGCAGCCGGCACTATATCCTCAACCGGCACTAACAGAAGGACCCTATAGAGTATAGATGGACCACTTCTACTTATAATACTACTATTAATATTACTATTATATAATACCTATAGTATCTGTATGATGAGGGACGTTGAAGCTTGATGATAATACAAAAATAAGCCGCACGTTGTGCGATGGCAAACACAAACAAATATTCATATTATTTTATACTATAATATTAATACAATATTAATAGTAATAGATAAGATATAGACTTACTGTAGTTTTTGGTTGTGTTGGCATCATCGATCTCGCTCCATGCTTTTTTTTTCTTTTTTGTTGTTGCTTTTTTAGGTGGTCTGGTCTGGATTTTCCGATTTTCCGTTCTTTCATCCATGTTATGGACACTCACCGCGCTAGGTATAATTCAACATAATTGACTGATTGTCAGAGGACAAATGAAATAATACTACGTACGATTCATATTATTATTGTATTATTTTGGGGGAACGCAGTAATCAAGACCATTTTTTTTGCGTAAAAATGGTGTAATGTATAGGTTTTAGTGTGTGTGATGAGTCCTGATTACTATATCCCCCCGAAATACGAATCGTTTGGTGTCAGCGCGAACGTATAATATATACCTTTGGTATATGGTATAAATATATATATATAGTAGTTCAGGTGTGCGTGTGTGTGTTCCTCACATTAAACCGTTCTTTCTACCCGTCGACATCCAGCACACACACCCAGTGCCCGTGCCGCTTCTTCATCCTAGCTATATACGTATATACTACGTAGAGATACAAGTTACGTGGTCACAAAACTACGACACAGGTCTGCACAGGTATCAATAGTAGTGACGCGGGCGTGTGCGCTTGTCGTACCGTATAATGATAATATAATACTCGTAGCTTATTTATGATAGCAGTACTTTAAAGTGTTCGGACCGTGTGAAAAAGTTACGTACGTAGCCCTCTCCTGACCATACATAAGCAGAACTGTAGGCAGCTCGTAGGCCGGGATGGTTCATGTGGGCCACGATCGATGCTATCATGGCAGCTAAGCTACTACTACTCCTGGTCATGATCGCCGTTTTTATTTCATCGCCTTTTTTTTTTTTCCCCTTTTGAAAGCTACCAAAATAGTTCATACCAAAATGCTACCTACGGGGGATCATAGTAAATAGGACCTGCGGTGAACACAAAAAACTATACATTTACCTATCTTCACGAACAAGATTTGGTTCTATTTACTATGGTCCCCGGTAATGTGTACCTGGTACTATCTACTACTAGATGCGTGCTACGGTAGAGGTAGCACTTTTGGGCTGGATCGTTTTCTGAACGATCGGGCTCCTTAACCCAAATTCGTCGTTTTTTCATTTTTGAGACGAATAATGTTTCAGAGTACACTTCGGACATGGGATTTCTCATCCGGTACGTAGCACTTTTATTTTCTGCCGAAATACTTTTTCGGTGAGGTATGACGCTCCTTAAGTGAAGAGCTCAGAAAAACCATGGTGCACCTCTATCGTAGCATGCGTCACTACTACTACTTATAGCTTAAGTCTCTCACAGTAGAAGCGTCTGAAAGAAGTCTGATTCCTCTTCGGCAGCGGCGGTCGCGTCGGCGGCCGGGGCTTTCCGCGCCTGGTGGGTGTAGCTGTAGAACGCCTGGTTGATGTTGCGCTCGAACGGTTTCTGAGAGTGCCATCGCGGCAGCGTCCGGCTGAACTTCAGCCCGAGGTAGTCCAACACCAGCGCTTCGCTCAGGAACTCCAGGGAGCGCGGCCCGGACCTGACCGCTTGCACTAACGAGTTTTCCCCTCCATCCAGGCGGCTGAGAAAAGTAGGGAGAGACGTGTGTGGCCGCGCGTGGATTGCAGAAGTTTTCTTTAATTTAGATCCATTTGAAATGGCAAAATTCAGAGTGTGGATCCGGTGAACGGCATTTTTTTTTCAATTCAGACCCCGATACACAATGTTATTGGATAGGTCTCCAACGAACACTATGTTTGGGACCCCGTAATTTGTGTTGTTTTCACGGGAAATTATTATAGGGTGTGTATGGTTAAGAAAAAATAATAAACTGATAGCTTCAGTTACTGTAGTGCCAAGTCATTAGTGTCAAGTAATTAATTTCCACCTCTGTGGCGCACGAATGAATTGAACAAAGACATATAATCCAAACGTATTGGATAGTTTGAGAGTTCCCTTGGTTGATGCAATGGCTGGATGCATTGGTTGGATGAAATGTTGGATACAATGGTTGATACAATGGTTGGGTACAATAGTTGACACCATGGTTGGATACAATGGTTGATACAATGTTTGGATACAATGTTTGTGGATAATGGTTGGGCACAATGGTTGATACAGTGGTCGGTGCCATAGTTGATGCAATTGTTGATACAATGATTGGATGCAATTGTTGAGACAATGGTTGATGCACTGTTTGGATGCAATGGTTGAGGGACCCAGTCCGTGACAAATATTTGCACCACAAAAAGAGCAACCTCCACCGCGCTGTAGAGGCACGGCTCAACATGCACGGGAGTTGTACTCGTATAGAGGTTCGCCTCGGTGCTGGCATGCATGCTCGTTAACTGAGGTGTGGGGGGGTACTCATGTCATGCATAGCCGTAGTCGTATGACCATAGACCCTTGCATCCCTATAATACCGGGACGGAGCACATTGGGTTTTCAAAAACCAGGCAGACATTGCTTGCACCAAGCGCGAAGCGAAACGTGAGGTATTGGGCGAGTCGCATGGAGGGTGAGCTGCATCCTGCTAAGAATCGGTACTCATGTCATGCATAGCCGTAGTCGTATGACCATGCTCGTTAACTGGGGGGGAGGGAGCGTACTCCTTTGTTATTTGCCTCAGTCATGTGACGACCATTGACCACGCATCCCTTTCGAAAGACGGAGCACTGCTGTTTCTACTCCAAATAGAGACACCTCCAACATCTGGGCTCATTTACAGGGGTGATTCTTAAAGTGCGGTGTACGTAGTCCTGCCGCGGCTCTCTTACATGGCATCAGGGACGGTCGACTGCCCGCTTCCCTCGAACATCCACCCCTGCGATAGTTCAGAGTTAAGGGAAGGGAGTACGGGGATGAGATATCACGGTGAATTTAGCACACAACATGTAAAAAAATGAAAGCAGATGAAGCCAATAACTGGCCTCCGTACATCCACCCCTGCTATCGTTCAGAGTCAAGGGAGTACGGCGATGACACATGTACCACAGCGCGTGTAACGACCAACAAGACCATTTTGAAAACAGAAGAGAAGCCATCAATTCCTTGGCCTCGATGCGCGCGAAGGCTACTTTCGCCACTTGAAGCGATTTCGATACACCGGCTGCATGGCACCGGTAGGCGCGTCTCAGGACCCACAGGAGGCCTAGTGAAACACCGACACCATCAAAGTTTGGTTTGGTTTGTTTGTTGTTCCCATCCCATTAATTATCTTCGCCCTTCCTTTCTCTCCCCCTCTTTAGTCGTAACTCAGATCCGGGGTCACTAAGTAGGCTCTTGTCCTCCCTCTTTACTACGGTACATATGATACGTGCCTTGCATTTTTATCGCGAACATATGTCAGCACTTTCTTCCCTCGGCGATTCTCGTCACACTGTGTCTACCCAGTGGGAAGCTGTGGCCTTGTTTTTTTTTTCCTTTCCTGCGTGCTGACGCGGTAGTCGGGTGTCTAGTTGGCATTCCCTTGGTCTGTGGTAGCACAGCGGTAGGATTGCTCTGGTAGCGGTTAAACTACCTAGTTGCCACTTCAAAGCACCACGTAGATCGACCGCTTAACGCTGACTTTTATGCTTCTGCGCGTCCTTCTTCAGGAGTACTCCGTGCTACTGAGTGCTGACTAGATGGTCTGCTGTACCAATGCAGTCGCTACTGAACACGTATACTCGTAGCGACAAAAGGCTGATATTGCCAATTTCTTGACACACTGCGCGTCCTTCTTCAGTAGTACTCCGTGCTACTGAGTGCTGGCTAGATGGTCTGCTGTACCAATTCAGTCGCTACTGAACACGTATAGCGACAAAAGGCTGATGTTGCCTGTTTCTTAACACGCTGGCACACCCTCGGGACTGCAGTTGTGCTCAGTTTTCACCCATAGGGGGCTGTCTGCGCTTGCCAAGGCAGACCCAAGGCCACATTTTCAATGGACAGACGGCAGTAGCTGGGAGAAAAAACAGAGCTCTGTTCATTGTCTAGTGCACGTGCGTGCGTAGTACTGCTGTCGTGTCCCGATTTCGGCAATTAACAAGCGCATGGGTAGACACAATTCGATGCGAGTCGACGAGGGAAGAAAGGGCTGAAGTCTTCTCGACAAAAAAATGCAAGGCACGAACCGTAGTGGGGGGGGGGGGGGGAGGGGGGCGAGCCGACTTTGTGACCCCAGATCTGAGTTACGACTATTAGTAGGAAGGAGAGAGAAACGACGGGCGAAGATAATAAATGGGATGGAAAAAACAAAATGCATGATATATCACCCCGACCGCATAAGCTATAGCTAAGGAGTTGGGGAGGGCACAACCTTCGCGATGGCACACAGCGGGTCGAGTTCAAGGACTCCCCCCACCCACGGGGAGGCTACTTGCCACATGGACCCCGAAACGAGTGCACGCACAAAGTTCTCACCACAACGACATACCACTCTTGTACTTAAATATAAGCAACGTTCGTATATTAATATGTAATACAAACGGTGCTTATATTTAGGGATTGCAGTTAGTCTTCGCCTTCTGAGGCAGAATCTAGTGACCTTGAGTATTGATAGCGCGTAGAAATGTTGGTCGGGTTGGGCGAAAAAGCGTTCTTCGAAGTCACGTTTTCGGGTGAGGTATGATATGATATCGAGCTCCTCATGTGAGGAGCTCAGAAAATAAGCCACCACCCCTACAAGGTGGCATTGCTCCTTCGCCGTATAGACCCCGCACACGACGACGTGCACAACAAGCTCTCACCACGACTACATAGCCAAGGAGCTCGGAGGGGACGACCTTGGCGATGGCGTAAAAGGGCTCGAGGTCTAAGTCGCCCCTTGCCAGCTCCTCGCCGACCCCATTCACCGAGTGGGGCAGGTGCTCGAGAAGCTAGTACGCGATCGACGAGAGAAACAAATCGGTCCAGGAGAAAGGGCGCGCGGGGGGCGGGGGGGGAGGAGTACTCATTTGTTGCTTGCCTTAGTCATTTACCCATTGACCACGCATCCCTTTCGAGACGGAGCATCGAAGGGCGTGGGGGGGGGGGGGGGGGGGGGGGGGGGTTCGGGTAAGGGGGTTTATTAAACACTTTCACGATCATTCCTAACGAAAGTTCAATAGTAAATGATCACGATCCGTGAGGTTTTTTTGTTTTGTTGGCGTTTTGTCACGTTTTCGAAAGCAAATCAAGTTTTTTTTTTGTTGTCCCGAATCGTGATCGAGATTTGTTCTTGACAATTTTCTAAAATTCGGTTTGAGCCTAATGTGCGTGTTCCTTAAAGGGGGGGGGGAGGAGGGGGGAGCGGTTCGTGTAAGGGGGTTTATTAAACACTTTCACGATCATTCCTAACGAAAGTTCAATAGTAAATGATCACGATCCGTGAGGTTTTTTTGTTTTGTTGGCGTTTTGTCACGTTTTCGAAAGCAAATCAAGTTTTTTTTTTGTTGTCCCGAATCGTGATCGAGATTTGTTCTTGACAATTTTCTAAAATTCGGTTTGAGCCTAATGTGCGTGTTCCTTAAATTACTGAAAGAAAGTGTGCCCCACTAAATTCCAATTGGGGTGTCCCAAACAAATGGTTGCGTTAACCCATTCAGAACAGAAAAAAACTTATCCCACACTAATTCCAAGTAGTTTGTTTCCAAATACGTGGGACCAGTTCTTATCAGAACTGAAAAACTTATCCCACACTAATTCCAAGTAGTTTGTCCCCAAATATGTGGGACCAGTTCTTAAGGGGTTGAGGGGTTGAGAAACAACGAACGGAAAACAAAAACAAAAAACGAGGAAGAGAAACAACGTTGTGGCCGCCAGCATTTAAAACATTTAAAAAAAGCCGAAATCGATCGAAACAATATACCAGGTATATATATCCAAGACTTCAAATGAGCGAGACAATTACAGGGGCATCACCTCCAAGGTCAGCTCCATGATTCTTTGTTGAAGGCGTGCGAGCGGAGCGTTGTGCATCTGCCGCTTTATGGTGGCTTCGTAGATGGCCTTCGACGCCATTCCGCATACCACGAACGGATTGCTGTAGGGCCATGAGTGGGTGGGGCACAACAAGGGGCGACAGGTGTGTATCGAAGGTGCGCATGTAAAACAAAACAGGATTGTTCACGGGTCGAGTCAGAACTCCCGGGTTGGGTCGGATCGGGTCGGGTCGGGTCACCTAACCCGATCCGACCGGGGGCATGATGTTTTGAAGGCCTCCTGACTCGACCCGCATCGACCTCGACCCAACCGACCCGACCCGACCCGACCCGCAACGCCGACCGACCCGCGACCCGACCCGACCCCGGACCCGACCGCCGACCCGACCGCAGCCCGTAGCCCGACCCGACCCGACCCGACCCGACCGCCGACCCGACGTCCGATCACCCACCCGACCCGACCCGCCGACCACGACCCGACCTCGACCCGACCCGGACCGACCCGACCCGACCCGATCCGATCCGATCCGACCCGACCTGGCCCAAAAGGTTTGACCCGACCCGCGAATAGCCCTGGAACAGCTAAAAGAGGTGTGCACAGCAGATGTCGTAGCGTTTCGAGATAAGTTAACAAGCACCAAGGGTGGAAGCCGGGAAGAAACACCGCGGACGACCGCCGTACGACCTCCATTGCCCTCACGGTGCAATACCCGCAGTACGGACTGCAAGTTGGGATCACTCCTGTACTCCCTGAGGGTCGCAGGTAGCACAGGAACTAAACGAAAACAAAGGGGAAAATGCCACAGACGAAATCTCTAAAACATACGCACCTATGAACAAAAACAAATTAAGCATGAATTGACCCACTTTAAGCGCCCCTTCCGTAAAATTGCAGCAACTGAAAAATAGGTTTCTTTTGCTTTTTCCCAGCTGTAAAATTATTTCTGGTATATGTATACAGACAGCTATGGGTGATGGGTAATTGCTTAATTTAGCGAGATGGGAAGAACAATAAATATCTACAACTAATTTGGATGAACTATTTTCGATGATGAAATACATGCAATATAGTAAAATTGGTTTTTCCCTCTATCCAGGGGGGGTGAAGGAACAAATGGCGAGCGGGTTCTCCCTCGGTGAATGGTGGTAAATTGGCACCAGGCTGTGGTGATGAAAGGACGCAAAAAGCGGGTCCAGGCTCTCACCTAGCTGTGGTGATTGCGAGCATCGTGCAATCGATGGTGTTTTTCTCGTATGTGCCGATCTTGGAGAGGAGGGAGGGGAAGTGGTTCGCCAGGTTGCACCCGATGTTCACCAGCTCCCTGCACATGCACAAGATACAAAAAAAAAAAGTCAAGAGAGAAAAAAAGTCGTATTGTTCTGTTTGCCATCGGACAATGTGCAGACAGCGTGATGATCTTCAGCGTTTATCTCTCATAAAAAACAATCCCAGACACTTGAGGATTATCAAGGGGAAACATGCAATAGGATGATGTCCTGTATTGTGTAGGTGTGGCGAGCTTAGCCCCTTTGGTACGGACCCCTTTTAAGGTGCATTTTAAGGTACCTTTTATGGTACATTATAAGGTACCTTTTAAGGTATATTTTAAGGTGCCTTTTAAGGTGTCTTTTAATTTGCGAAGTTTTCTGTACTGTACTGTACGTACGCTTCAGGCAAGGCCAGTCACTTCGATGCGAGTCGACGAGGGAAGAAAGGGCCGAAGTCTTCTCGGGATAAAAACGCAAGGCACGAAACGTAGTGGGGAAGGAGGGAGAAGAGTCTGCTTTCGGACCCCGGATCTGAGTTACAATTTTAAGTAAGGAAAGAGAAAGGAAGGGCGAAGATAATTACGGATGGGGGAAAAAAAAAAAAGAAGAAGTTTGTGTCCCCACCTGACGTGATCGAAGGCCCCCAGCTGCACCGAGAGCCGTACGAAGTCGTCGAGTATGCTGACATCAAAGTAGCCGTCGGCGCTGTCTTTTCCCGCCGTTTTGGCGGCCTAGGAGATATGTCGACGGGAACACGATACCACACACACGCACAAAGGAGCCGTGGTATAAAAGGTAAGGAGGCGTGTCACGATAGGGGTGGGACTGTTTCGTCAAAAACCGAAATGTGACTGTCGGGGGGGGCTCCTCAACTGACAGACTTACCAAAAATAATAAGGCGTGTGCCCTATAAGGCATGCCTTATCGTTGGAACCCTATCAGTGTTTCAAAACATAGTGTTACAGTATTCGTTGTATACCTAGTAGGCCATCGCGTTTCGCTTTCATTTTTTCTTTACGCCAGTGTTGGGGGTGAGGTGTAGAAATCCTATACTAAAATCAAGTGAGTATCATAACCTCAGAAAAATACAGCAGTGCACATCTACCTATTGAAGGTTTCATGTGTCTCTTCAGGGTTGCACCTTCGAACAGATCAGATAGATCATGATCTAGATAATCTGGTTCCTCGAATAGATCATGATCTATCTCTATACAGATCATCTGGTTCCTCGCCTGCCGTTGTGGGATGCTGTGCAGGATATGTGCAGTACAGATCCAACCCAAGAAAACATGTGCTAGATCGTGCAGATTGTACGGCTCCCACCCGGAAACATGAGCTAGATCATACAGATCATACAGATCATACAGATCATGCAGATCATACAGATCATACAGATCATCTTCCCTGAAAGATCTAGATCATCTCGACTGAGGAGCTACCCAGCATGTTTTTCAGCAGATGTGTACTACCACTCTGTCCCTGAGTATGAGTATGAGTAGGAGTATGAGAATGAGTAGGAGTATGAGTATGAGTATGAGTATGAGTATGAGAATGAGTATGAGTATGAGTATGAGTATGAGTATGAGTATGAGTATGAGAATGAGTATGAGTATGAGTATGAGAATGAGTATGAGTATGAGTATGAGTATGAGTATGAGTATGAGTATGAGCATGAGTTTTTTTGTACTATCATAATACACAACGATCCTTAAATATATGGACCTTGTATTTAAGGACAGAGCTGAGAGCGCCTTCGTGGCGTGGGTAGGCGGAGTCCGACGCAAGTCGACGAGGGAAGAAAGTGCTGAAATAGTCTCGCGATAAAAATGCAAGGCCTGTATCGTAGTGGGGAGGGCGGAGAAGAGCCTACTTAGCGACCCCGGATCTGAGTTACGGCTAAAGAGGGAGAGCGAAAAGAAGGGCGAAGATATTAAATGAGATGGGCAAATGAAAATGTAGACAAAGGTTGTTCGTTGCATGCATACCTAGCTAGCCCAACACACTGTGTCTCGGGCTTTCGGTTGAATATTTTCTCTCGAACATCGGTTGTTGGGTGAATGAAGCATGGAGCTCCTCAAGTCAGGACCCTTAGAAACTCCAGGATCTACCCGTACCGTATGTATCACCGCGTCACAGACGTATGATATGGCATTATAAAAGCAAATCATAGTGTGGATGGGGGTGGATGAAGTTAATTCATTAACTACTTGAGCTATTAAATAGTGTGGGCTAATTCATTTAGCAAAAGGGGAAGAACAATAAATATGACACGCGTTTTCAGGGAAATGGCGTGCCCGTGAGAGAGGATACGCGGGGTCGGGACTGGCTGTGGCACCCACTGCTGTGACTACTGTGACACCCATTATTTGTGTTATTTATAGTGTCCGTTTTTTACCATCTGATAAATCCACGCTATTAAATAGTGTGGGTTAACTCATTTAGCACAAGGGGAAGAACAATAAATATGACACGCGTTTTCAGGGAAATGGCGTGCCCGTGAGAGAGGGTGCGCGGGGTCGTGAGTGGCTGTGACACCCATTACTGCTGTGACACCCATTATTTGTGTTATTAATAGTGCCCTTTTTTTACCATCCGATAGTGTGTACGTAGGGCTTATTTGTATCACATGCATACACCATCGTCATGTGCACGACATTCTCGCAGGATCTGTAACAGAACAGCACATACATGTGGGATAATGGACGAGGGGTTTTGCTATTCTGCAGACCGTCCAAGTAGTACGCGTAATATACAGGTGTTACATGGTTCGTATCAGATGTCCTCATGCAAGAATTAATTAGTTTTCACCTTCGAAAGACACGTCTTATTTACCAGGTAATTCATACGAGGTATTATTTCAAGCCATTAATTCATTTTGACACAACAGGGAAACGAAATATATAGATATATATACTGTGGATGGGGGTAGGTGAAATTAATTAATTAACTATTTGAGCTACGTAGTGGGGATTAATTAATTTAGCGAAAGAGGGAAAAGGATATACGAGAAAAAAACAAAATACGGCGTATAGGATCGTACAAATAATGCCGATAACAAATGTCCTATTTAAGATTATTTGTGGCATGGCTTTCAACGCCGAGGGCCCAACCAACTGCCGAGCACCGGCAAGCCGCACGAGAGATCACAAACAAAAAGCAAAAAAGTTGGGCCAGACGGTAGTGGGCCAATCCCTGGTGTTTTGACGAATAGTGTGTCGCAAAAGTCCCAAAATGCATCATATTACCATTAGACCTCTTAGGACTTCACAGAGAAAAATTGACGATACATACGAAGCGAGTGACGGTTACAGAAGTATTGATAGTAACGGCCACTACTGCGTGATTGGGGGATGTTTATGATACAATGGTTGGTGTCCGAGTTACAATGGTTGCAATGCAAGGAGTCGTGCGGCACTCGGCGCAACTTGACCCCACCCATACTTGAAACCGTGACGGTTACAGCAGTATTGATAGTAACGGCCACTGCGTGATTGGGGGATGATATGATGCAATGGTTGGTGTCCGAGCGTTACAATGGTTGCAATGCAAGGAGTCCTACGGCACGGGCTCAGCAGCATGACCCTACTACCCGTACTTGTGGGCTCTCACGCTGCTCATAGACGGTTGATAATCCTACAGCTTTCGATGTTTTGGAGGCACTGTCTCGAAGTCCCGAACGGGACTACCAAGGAGGTTTTGGCCGTGCCTCCGGCGAAACGCCGATAGCTCGCATGAAAATTTAAAAAAAACACCACCCATTCCTCTGCGTTCTTGGTCGGCGACTTTTTTTTAACAAAAACAAAAACAATTTGTGACAGATCGTGCGTGCCCAATAACGCTTTTACATGCGGCAACAAAACAATAAACAAAAAATTCTCGGTTTTGCTGCAGTATAGTCTTCCCTCTCGCCAGAGGCGCTGTAAACAAAGTGCACCTGCGAGCCAAACCTTCCCGGGACACAGTTCAAGGGAAAGAGGACTTTTCTCGCTGCGCACCCCGCGAAATAATCGGATAGAGAAAGACGCGTGCTACGATAAAGGTATACCTTATTTTGGCTGTTTTTGTTTCTGAACGGCGGGGCTCCTTAACCCAAAATCGTCGGAATACAACAATTCTTGTGTTGGAAACATTTTTCATTTTTACGTTTAGGTCGTGTGTTTGTTCATCGGGTATGTAGCTCTTTTGATTTCCTCCAAACTTAGTGTGCAGGCTACTGCAGGTATAGAGCTCCTCAAGTGACCACCCTCAGAAATTGGCCTGTATGCAGGTGCACTTTTACCCGCAGCATGCGTCGAAACTACGATTTCGTGTGGCACCGCACCTCGAGAACATGGGCGAGCATTTTCGCCGAAATCCATTTCTCGGCCAGTTGCTCCTCCTTGTTGACGTCCCGCATCGCGTGGGCCATCTGCTCGATGATCTGTTACACGCGCAGGAGAAGAAAGCGTGGCGGTCGAGGAGATCAAACCGGCGCACACCTCGGACAGATCATCTACAGATATATCATGCAGATCGTGATATAGATCATCTAGTTCCTCGTCTTGTTGTGATAGGCTCTGTGCGGAATCTGCAGAGTGCAGCCCTAATCCAGGAAACATATGCTGGATCGTGCAGGTTATACGGCTCCCCCTCCGGCAACATGAGCTAGATCATACAGATCATACAGATCATACATATCATACAGATCATACAGGTCATACAGATCATACAGATCATACAGGTCACACAAATCATACAGATCATACTGATCAGGAAGATATCTGTCATGAACGATACAGACCACACAAATCATACAGATCATACAGATCACACAGATCATACAGATCACACAGATCATACAGATCATACAGATCATACAGATCACACAGAGCACACAGATCACACAGATCATGAATATATCTGCCCTGAATGATCTAGAGAACGAAGTGGGGAGTTATCTATCTAGAGCCTCCGAAAAACCATGATGCACCTCTACCGTAGCATGCATCCCTGCCAAGCATATTCATAAGCCCCGTTTGCATCCCTGCTACCGCCAACAAAATATGAGCATCTGGCACTGGGTGCAAAAACAAGCTGGAGCTCGGGCCGCTCCGATTCCCAAATCTCAAGGCGTTACACCGGTCCAATTCTCAAGCCCCACACGCGTTACAGAGAACCACCCCGTGGGTAAGAGACGCCTCAGTACAACACGGAAGGTCACGTTTTGGGGGACGCTAACAATGTTGATACCGAGAAAATCCTGCTCAGTTGTCAGCGAAACAATAAACCTTACCAGACACGTACTACGCGGGACCATAGTAAATACTAGTAAATAGGATCTACGGTACACACAAAAACCTATATATTCATCTATTTTAGCTAACAATATTTGGTCCTATTTACTATGGCCCCCACAAAAACCTATATATTCACCTATTTTTACCAACAATATTTGGTCCAATTTACTATGGTCCCCCGTAAAATAGTAGTCTGCGGTCAAGGTTGATGTCATTGCAAGGTTCTAGCCTTGCTTAGAGCAGGTGCTTCTTGCAGGCAGTCCCATGCCTGTACGCCCACGCAAGATATCACACTCCTTAGCGTTTCTCCACGCCGGTTCCTGGACAATGGGGGGAAGTATAAACGTAGAGCATTGCGTCTACGCACACAACATCGACGCCACTATTCCAAACGTACCCTGTTTTTTTGGGGGGGGGGGGTGCTCCCCTTGTTCTTAGAGAAAATCGGCTCGGAAAAATGAGTTCCAGATAGTGTGTTCGTTTTTTATTGTCTGTTACATTGCGTGTAATACGGTACGATATTGCTCTGAACAAACCTGGTCTCACGAAAAAATATGCTACCGTATACGTAGGGGTACCAGCTTCCTCAACAAAGCTGGCCTTCTCACCTGCGGAACTCTATATACCACCCAAAACCCCGAAACTCTGCAAAAAACAACGTGCACGTTCAACCCGTTTAGGCATGCGGCTTATTTGGACTGCACTCCCGTTTTTTTTTTCCATCCCATTTATTATTTTCGCACTTCTGTCTCTTCCACTACGGTTCGTGCCTTGCATTTTATCTCGAGAATATTTCAGCCCTTTCTTCCCTCGTCGACTTGCATCGAATGGTGCCTACGTACCCACGCAACTAGGCGCTCTCAGCACTTGATTCCGTTTGAAAATTATTTTTGCAAACAAACTCCAAAGTTCGACCCACGTGAGACTCGATCCCCGGAAACAAGCTCTTAGAAGCGTTCGATCGAGGGTACCGCTAGACCATCGGGGCGACAAAACACTTGGAATAAGAGTCAATTTTAGGTTTATCTTGGAATTAGAGTGCACTATTGATAGGGTTGACAATCACGAACAACAGCCCCCATGGCCAGGGTGTATCACGAAAAATGTTACGAAACACATTCAGGTTTGGTTTCATAGCTCCTCACCCGTCATTCAAAAAAGTTTTTTTGCCAAATAAAAAGTCCTATTCATACGTCTACGGCTACTGTTCTTGCCATCCTTAACAATGTGTCGCATGAATGAGCTACCACGGTGACAGCTCACAAGCAACTCCGAAATCAGAAAAGCAAGGAAAACAAAAGGGACCCCCACTGTGCACGTACACACTCTAATCTCCTCTTATCGTATGGTAGCTCTCGTTCTCACCGTGTCGCCGCTCAGCCAACCGCCCTCGCTTTTCGTCGCATAGCAGTCGACTTCCTTGAGCACCGCCGTGAACAGGTCAGGGTCTTCCGTGTACGCGGCCGACACCAAGGGCGTCACCCCAGCGCTTCTCGTGGGCAGGAGGAGGCCCATCAGCTCGCGCTTGAGCTCCCCCGACAAGTCGAATTCAGTCACCGCCTGGGATGACGGGGTGTAACCGCCGGTGTTTCATCCACCCGCAGAAGGCGGGGTCCAGTCAAACAGCAATGAAACAGGGGTGACAGGGGGGGGGGGGGGGGGGGGCA
>MEHQ01000230.1:32729-49357 GCA_008828725.1 Saccharina japonica | reverse complement strand
AATTTAATTTCTGGTGTGGCCACTTCCGGAGACAGCAATGGGTTTTACTATGTAACTGCCTCGCGGACGCCTTACCATATTAACACTACGTGATACGACCATTCCCCTTGTGCGGAACAAAAGTTCTCCACCCCGCACAAATGATCTACTCGACCGCCAGCTTTGGTGACCGCCAAAAAAAAATAACAAAAGGGGGGGGGGGGCGTACTCATTTGTTGCTCGCCATAGTCATTTGACCATTGACCACGCATCCCTTTCGAGACGGAGCACCGTGCCTACTCCTAATAGAGACACCTCCAACCATTGGGCGCTCATTACGTTGTTTCCATTTGTGAAAAAGAAGCTTTTTGCTAAGCAAAGGTATAAAAATGTAAGGGTTGTTCACGGGTCGGGTTAAACGTCGCACGGTTCAGGTCGGGTCGGGCCGGGTTACGGTGACCGGACCCGATCCGCGAGAACTTGAAAATCTGCTTACCCCACCCGACCCGACCCGACCCGACCCAACCCAACGCAACCCAACCCAACCCAACCCAACAAATAATCATCAATTAAAGCAAGTAAGCAAGTAAGCAACCAACCAACCAACCAACCAACCACATAATCAACCATTTAAGCAAGCAAGCAACCAACGAATCAACCAACCAACAAAAATAATCAACCATGTAAGCAAGCGAGCAACCAACGAATCAACCGACCTTTCATCCACTCAACCAACCAACAAAATAATCAACCCTTTACGCAAGCAAGCAACGAAATCAACCAGCCAAAACAAATCAACAATTTAAGCAACCAACCAACGAATCAACCAACCAACCATCCATCCACTCAACCAACCAACAATATAATCAACCATTTAACCGACCAACCAACCAACCAACTACAGTAGTCAGCCAATCCACCAACCAACTCACCAGTAAACGAAACCCAGACCAGACCCACGGATTGGGGCCATGATCCGTGAAGGGCCCTGAAAAATATGGTATGGTATGGTGGTTAAAATGAGTTAATTGATTACTTGAGCCAGTGTGAGCTAATTCGTTGTGTTGGTTTTTGTGGACGACTTTCGGGCTGCAGCAAAAAGCACCTACAGTACATCAACAGAAGGCTCACCTGCAAGGAATGCAACGTGTCCATAAAACACTCCATGGTTGTTGATGCGGCGGCGACCAGAGGATTTCCCTCGATGCCACACAGCACCGTCCAACGAACCTACACACGGGCGCGGGAGGAGAGGATCAAATGAGCTGGTGATTGAGGGGAGAGGGTGGTGTTGGTGAGGGAGGGGTGGTGGTGGTGGTGGTGGTAGTGGTGGGGGAGGGGGCGGGGGGACGTACGCGTTGGTTGTTTGACTTAGCCATTTAACGATTGGCCACGCATCCCTTTCGAGGCGGAGGGGGGGGCGTGGTAGTGGTGGTGGTGGTGGTGTTGGTGGTGGTAGCAGTAGTGGTGGTTGTATTCGACAGTCGATACTTGCGGTGGTGTACACATCTACCTAAGCAAGCAGGTGCGTGCCATTCGCCTTTTCAGACTTACTCAGTGAACCACGTAGCACACACACAATTATTCCATCCAGCTCGGGCGAGAATCAAAATCATGTACATCAGAGCGAAGCACACGGCCTACACCGGTGAGCCTCGCGGTCAACACGAAGTGCGGAAACATTCACATAGGATGGCAGTTACACGGGCGTGGCGCACGGCGCACGGCGCACGGCGCGCCGACATGTATCCGCAAATAAGCTAGTTGGGATGAGCGCGGGTGGCGATATCCTTCGCGAGTCTATCTCAAGCTTACCTTTGGGTCTGGCACAAGCTGTCTTATGCCTTCAGCGACAATCTTGATCATGGCCGGCGTCCCAGACTCGACGGCGGACAGGAAGAACGAGGTACCTGGTCTCTCAGGGTACGTGAGGATGGCGTTCAACAGAGTATCGGCCTCGTGCTCAGAGTGGTAGTTGGCGTCAAACCACCTTCGGCGGGCGATTCCCCCTGGGTATACACGGGTCTTGTCCGCGCACGGAGCGAGGAGGGAAAAGTGTGTGGTAGAGGGGGGGGGGGGAAGGAAGTCACATCTCGGGCAGATCATGATCTAGACGATCTAGTTCCTCGACTGCCGTTGTGAGAGGTTGTGCAAGGATCTGCGTAGTACAGATCCAACCCAGGAAAAAAAAACGTGGTCTAGATCATGCGAATTGTTGCTCGGGTCCCATCTGGCAGCACGAGGTAAATCGAACAAGATCAGGATTATATCTGCCTCGACATAGCTAGACCATGAAAATAGGATTGATGATCTAGATCATGGTCTTCCAGAGGTGAAGGGTGCTACTCTACGCAGAGGTAGCACGTTTTGGCTGTTTTGTTTCTGAATTCTCGGGCTCCTTAACCCAAATGCGTGGGTCTTTCACTCTTGAGCTGCCATAATGTTCATGTTATACGCAGGACACGAGATTGTTCACGGATAGCGCTTTTGTGTTCCTCCCAATTCAGCTTTCGGGTGAGGTATACAGCTCCTCAAGTGACCACCCTTATAAGGCAAAACCATGGCGAATCTCTTCCGTAGCATACATCAGGTGTGGGAGGCTGGGGACGCGGGAAAAGCACAGCATTAGTTGTAGATCATACCGATCAGGAAATTTATGTTCTCCGAAAGATGTAAATCGTGGAAGTGGAAATCGATGATCTGTTCGACATGTGAACGGTTGAAATGCTCTCGTCTTTGACACGCTAGCGCTAACTCCAACCACCTCGGAAACTTCTGATGTCTACCATCCGAGAATAGGTATTGGCTCATACGGGGGACTCCATTACAGCATTGGTATAATGTTGTCAAGTATTCAGGTCTTGATTGATAACTCTTTCCCCACGTTCTAAGGCATTGGATTCTACTGTAGTCACGATTTTATATGTGACTGGTGTGAATGGAATAAGCGCTGCACATTGTCGGATGGCAAAAGGAAAAACAAAAACAAAAAAAAGAGGCGTTGGTTTCCCGCCCAAATCGAGATCGATATTTCTATACCGCAGCTGTGAGATCGACAATGTCGTCGAAACTCATCTTTGCAAGCTGTGTGCGATGTCCAGATCGATTGCCATTGCATCGCACTCTATCGCACGCGGCAGAGGATAGCGTCATACATCGCGCGGGTTTAGCAGTCGGTAGCCGTTGCAATCGCCGACGCGTTGGGCAGAGGCGCCCGCCTGTGAGCGCGAGCGTGCGAGCCGCGTATCGTCGTGATTGCGCCCAGTACCTTGATCCCCTCAGCCACCATGTTGAGCACGGTGATGTCCCCGCCCTGAGCAGCCCAGCACAACATCGCAAGGTTCTTGTCGTGCTGGTCAGGGTTGCCGACGTACTCGATCTCGCTCATCATGCTGCAGACAAAGTTGTACGCCTTCCGCCCGCCAATCGACGCGTGCATCAGCATGGTTGATCGGTCCTCGTCGTTCGCGACCCTGGTCAGCTGCTCCTCGAGTTTCGCCGCGTCCTCTCTCGAAGCGAAACACGCGGCGCAGAGCGTCTTCAGGAAGCTCAGATTGCCGGCCCCGCGCCTGCGCACGGTGTACATGAAACCGTTCCACCCTCGCCTGTCCGCCCTGCTGAAGAGGGTGTACACGTCCTCTGAAATTAGGCGGATCTTATCGAACACAGCAGGATTTCCCGCCTCCGCGGCGTAAAGAACCCACGACCTTCCATCCTTGTCATTCTCGTCCATCAGTTCACGGAGGCACCTAGTGCGCTCTAGGAGCGCCCACACCTGTACCATGACACCGTAGAGGGGGGCGGTGGGTTCGTTTGGGCCCAGAATTTTCTGACTGGCGAATAATTTTCTGGGTGGAGAAGAAAATTCTGACTGGAGAAGCTTCGTCTCTACCGAGGAAATACAGGGGCTGTGAAGGTCGGCAGGGTTTCAGGATTAACAGCTATAACCGCTAGGTACCGTTGGTCAACTAACTGAGTGATTTAAGTCGGTAAGTCGGCTGGCGAAGTCAGCCGATGCCCACCCGACTTGCCGACTCAAGCCAAGCGAACCTACTCAGCCCTCCCTAGCATAGAGGGCCCCGCCCAAAAACGAAAACACGTAGTATCCCGCATCCAACAATCCTCCCTATGCACAAGAACGGAAACTCAGTAAGTTGGAAAGTGGACACCTTCGAGAAACGACCAACTATTAGTCGGAAAAATGATTTAGTTGGTGACTTAAGTCGCGCCGACTCGCAGCTCTAGGCATTACCCAATATTCCTCAAGTCACTTGTTTTTCACGTTATAAGCCTAGGGTCACGCTGCCGACCAAAACAAGTGGGCGGAACAGTATCCCACCTGCCCCCTTCTTTCCCATCTATTACCGGGGAGCATAGCAAATAGAACCTACGGTACACAAAAAAAAAAAACGAATTTCCCATTTTTACTCGTAACTATATTCGGCCCTATTCACTATGGCCCCACGTAACAGGACACGCCTCCCAAGTAATACGAATACGTTGCCGTATCTGAGGCCTGCAGGATAACCCCGCCTTTCAGGGCGATACCATAACAATACCCAATGGGACCTGTGAGCGGGTTGCGCGTACTGTTAAGCTCGCGATTTTCGTGCGAGGTGTGTACCGTGTGACACGCAAGATCACACACCTCCTCGGCGATAGAAGTACTGTACAGTTTTTTGGCTGATTTATTTTCTGAATGATCTGGCTCCTAAGGGCCCGAATTAACGAGTATAAAATAAATTCAATTTGGAAAAAATAAGATTCAAATTCGCTTTTCATTGGTCAACACACGCACCAGCACCAAATATTACGCCCCAAGATCCTAATCTTTGGTGCTGGTGCGTGTGTTGACCAATGAAAAGCGGATTTGAATATATTTTTTTCGAAATTGATTTTTCTTCTTCTTCGTTAAAACAGGCCCTACCCCCAAAATCGTGGGTCTTTTCATTAATTCTTGTGTTGCCAATATTTTTCCAAGTATGCAAAATTAGGCCATGGGATTTATCCATCGGGGTGCGCACGAAGCACTTTTATTTTCCTCCAAAATCAGTTTTTTAGACTACTGCAGGTATTGAGGTCCTATACTATAGTCAAGTGACCACCCTCAGAAGGCAGAAAAAACATGGTGCACCTCTACCTTAAGGTAGCCTGCGTCGACGGGGTATTTCTAAAGCCGCCATTTTCGCTGTGCATGCCGCTCTTAGCTTGGACAAAACGGGTCTGATAGTTACCCCTGGGGGGGGGGGGGGTACTCATTTGTTGCTTTCCTCAGTCATATTGGGAGGGGGTGTTCTCTTGAGTACGGTATACGGTGGGGTTCATAACGGGAGCCTGAAGAAATATATATTACGGAGGAACCATAGTAAATAGGCCCAAATATTGTTAGTAAAAAATAGGGAAACATATAGGTTTTTTTGTGTGTGTGTGTACCGTAGGTCCTGTTTACTGTGGTTCCCCATAAGGGCCCGTATTAACGAGTATAAAATAAATTCAATTTGGAAAAATAAAAATAAAAATTTGCTTTTCATTGGTCAACACACGCACCAGCACCAATTTTTATGCCCCAAGATCCTAATCTTTGGTGCTGGTGCGTGTGTTGACCAATGAAAAGCGGATTTGAATAAAAAAAATTCCAAATTGAATTTTTTTCTTCTTCGTTAAAACGGGCCCTAATAGATGGGTCCCCTCTGTCGTATTCAAAAGCATTAGTCACCTCGCGAAACACTTCCGGGTCCCCGGACGCCCTCATGAGAACGTTCGTTCCCTTCGAGCACTGATGTCGGAGCTGCTCGGCCAGGCCCGCGACCCCGATGGTGTCCTTGATCAGCTTCTTCACGGCCTGAAACATGACCAGCGACGATGCCGTCGCGTAGAAGATGAGGGGCTTCTCCTCGTCGTCTTCGTACCTCAGCTGCCTAGCCAGATGGGTGGTCCCCAGCTGAAGGCGTTTTTTTTGCGGCAGCCAGAAAAAAGGCGAAGCGGGGGGGGCGGGTACTTCATTTTCATGCATGGCCATAGTCGTATGACCAGGCGAAGTGGGGGGGGGGGGGGGGCGGGGGGGGGGGGGGGGGGGGGGGGGGGGGGTACTCATTTGTTGCTTGCCTTAGCCATTTGACCGTTGACCACGCATCCCTTTCGAGACGGAGAACCGTAAGGGGGGGGGACAAGAACGAGTAGTCTCAGATTACGCGAAATACTTTCTGCCCGGTAAACATTGCAGACATCTCTATCGCTGGCAATGATGGTGAGGGTGGGTGACTCCCGCCCATAAACGGTGACGCGATCGCACGAAAACACACCCTGCACGAGGACGGGGGCGAGGAGGAGGGGGGGGCCGGCGCAAAGCGGCGTCTTCTCCGTACGGCGCATGTGGGGGCATCAAATAGGCCCGCAAAGTCGCTGGAAAGCGAACACGACGACGACACGCACCGCGCGTGTGGGAGATCGCCATCGCGCCAACGGTCTTCCGGGGTACCGCGCGACGGAGATGCCTATCGCCGGCGCTCCACCTTCAGCCTCGCTCGCGCCGGAGGTTCAACCATGCAGAGTGAAAAAAAAAAGTGCCAGTAGCCGCAGCCTCGTCCGCTCCCCGTAGGGTGGACCTTATGGCATGGGATATCCCGTGCGGCATTCCATAGGAACCCATGGAATCTTATGGGATATCCCGTGGAATGTTCCGTGGAATGTTCCGTGGAATGTTCCGTGGAACGTCCCGATGGAAAAAACCAAAAACAAATGTGGGACACTCCCTAGAGCGTGCTGATCTCACCCGCTGTTTGACGGCGGCGGCCACGCGCTGAAACACGGGCACCCTTCCCATTGAGACGGCAAGCATGAGCATCCCCGCTCCGTTGGCGGCGTTTTTGGCCATGAGCTCCCGCCGGATGCTGGCGCGCTTGAGGGAGGCTTCGAGGTTCACCAAGGACGTCGACCGAATCGCTTCGCGTAGGTCCATGATCTTAGGAACTGAGGTCTGCAGTCAGGGGTTCCGTTCGGTTTAATGGGTAGAGCGTTAGTTAGGGCGGTTCACCGATAGTTTTGAGAGGGACAGCCTTGCAACGACTCAGGCTCAGGGAAAAACGGCGAGGCGAAACTGGAAAATGTCCGTCTCAGCTAGGATAAGGGACGCTTGCTTTTTGCCTGAAGGACCCACCGTATGTTTGTCCATGTCAGAAGTGTTGCCCACTTCAGATAACAGAAAAAAAGGTCAACATTTGAGAGCGCTCAACTCAGCATGTTCTGCCTTTACAAAAAGCTGGTATGTACTGCTCACTCCAGACAAGAGCAAGGTGCACATAGTTGAGAGCTCTCACTACTCACGTGGGGGTGCTCTTAGCTCGGGACACCCACCGCTGTACATGGCTATTCATGTACACAAACATACCTCGCTCTCGTCCCGCTGTAGACCTGCGGAGGCGCAAAAATCGTCTTCCTCGCTTAACCCTGCGCCGGCAGGCTCAGCCGAGAAACGAAAACGGATCGAGCTCGGTCGCTCAGGAGCCTCCGTCGAGGGCCCCGAGTACATCCCTTCGCTACCGTGGGACACACCGGTACCACTGCTGCCTTGCGACGGCTGTGCCCCGATGGCCCCCGGTATGCTTGCGGGGGCAGCCGCGGGCGCGCTGGACCAACCCTCTCGCCTGCGGTGCGCGGAATAGGAGACATGTCGGGGCGAATCGGAAGCGGCGAGTCTGGTTTATTGAAAGGAATCTTCTCTCACGATTCTTGCCAGACAAGCTAGCCTGTTTGTTGTTGTTGTTGTTGTTGTTGTTGTTGTTGTTGTTGTTGTTGTTGTTGTTGTTGTTGTTGTTGTTGTTGTTGTTGTTGTTGTTGTTGTTGTTGTTGTTGTTGTTGTTGTTGTTGTTGTCGTTGCTGTTATTGTCGTTGTTGTTGTTGTTGGTTGTGGTGTCGTTGTTGCTATTGTTGTTGCCCCTTGGTTGTTGCTGTTGCTGTTATCTCCGCTTTTGGCCGATACTTCGCTGTTTCGGCCATAGGACACCTACCGTACAAAACTCAAGAAAAACACGACCCCAAGGACGATTTTCCGAGACGATGTTCTACGATTGTTTGTCGAAAATGGCGGATGTTTAGACTGGGTAAGACACAGCAGTCAGCCATAGCCTGCATTTGGACCATAGTGTCGTTCACGCGCTCAACTGGACGGGCCCCTACAAAGTCCTAGCAGTTGGGCCCTGCTCCCTCGCCGTACTATTACACGGCGTTGGGAAAATGTCGTCGATATATTTCCACAGACACATCGGTCGACGTTTGCGCCCTCACCGTTGTCGAGAAAACCAATAGGGCTGGGCACTGGCTGACTCAGTCAGTGGCGATTATACTGTCGTCAAAATCAATCAGTATACTGGATTGAAGCAGTATACTGGATTGCACCAGCAGTAAACTGTCTCTCCTCTATCCTCTCTCCTCCCGGAACGCAATTAGTGGGTTTCCGTACTATAACATGGCGTGCTTCTTGGGCGTACGTACGATAGGATATACTGGCGCATATACTGTGCAGGTCAACCAGTAGATTACTACTGCCAGTACATACTGTGTCAGTGCCTAGCCGTAAGACGTTAGCTCTGAAATTTTACTGAGGGGGTATGTTATCTTACTAACACCACCACCCGTGTGATACGTTAATAATATATTATGCGCCCAGAAAAAATATATAGCTTACCACTGCCATCCCTAACAGTAACCTGATCCCAATGGTCGATCTACCAGAGTTTAGGGCCATTAATACTCATCTTCGTCTCGTAGGGGCGATGCTATTTCCAATCCATGAACTGCACAAGTCCACATATTATTACCCTAAAACCCTGACCCTATTCCCTGATTAACATTTCTACACCACTACGAGCTGGTCCAGCCATAAAACAGATATATTCATTCGGCGCGTTTGCACATGCTAGAATTTTTTGGAATCCGAGAAAAAATCGTCGAGAAATGCCGTAAGTGGGAGCAGGGCGCCGAATGGGATCTGGGCCGGGTGGGATCAGGGAATATGTGTGGACCCATTAAAATGGAGGTGTACAGTAGTACAGGATATCTAACAAGAAACAGGGAATATGGTCCGAGCTGGATTTCTTATTTGAGAGAGGGTGCTTTCTACACTAATTTTAGGATAACGACTCCCCAATTTATTAGTTTCGTCTAAATATCAGCCTGACGTTCTCGTTAAGCCTGTTTCTCATTAATTGGTGTCTTGTACTGTAGACTATTGGGCACCCCGTTCCACCTCTAGAACTAGACTAAGCGTGTGAACTGCCGTTTATAGGTTGTAAAAAAGGCGCTGTTACCTCGTAGCACACAGGCAGTGTGCGGCAACCATCTTCTCGAATTAAGTGGCATGGTACCTTACACACTGCCAACCCAAACCCTGGCCTAGCCCCAGTGGTTGATCAACCAATGTTTAGGGCTATTCCTCTTCGTCTCGTAGCACAACAGTAGTAGTACTGGTATGCGTCAGTCATGCGTAGCAGTGTCGTATAACCTCTCCTGCCCATGATCCACTACTTCTGTGTATTCTTCTGCCGTTTGCCGTTAGAAGGAGATGCAAGTGCTCACAAGCTGGAGACTAAGTGGAAACGGGGAACATGCGTTTTTCTTTTTTGCCTCCTGTGCCGCCTCTAGCGGGGAAAGGGGGGCGATTGCCCAGCATGCTGCAGTAATCCAAAACACTGATTGAATTTGACGACAAGTATAATCGCTACTGATTGAGTCAGCCAGTGCCCAGCCCTAAAAAACAAGTAAAACACTACAAAAAAAAGAGCGATTTTCGTAAGTTCGACCAGAAATCCCACCGCACAGATCTGTTTTTCGTTCATGACCTTTTCAGGAGTGTGGTGACGTTTTGTCTTTTTGTGTGCACCGTTGGCGTGGTTTCCAAAAATCAAAGCACGAATCATTCGGGACACCAGACCCGTCTTATGATACGGTGGCCGGTCACCGTATGAGATTTTTAGGGGCGCGTCGGTTCCTCTACCTGACGTCGGCTTTGGGTGGGCCGCGGTACCACAGCAGTCCGACCACGAGAAGGGGAAAATGCGCTATTTTAATATGAATACAGTACAGGACACCTATTCTGCTATTAATAATAAGAAACAGGAAATATGGTCCAGGCTGGATTTTGTTTTCGAGAGAGGGTGCTTTCTACACTGACTTCAAGATAACGACACCCGAATTTCTTATTTTACTCAAAATCCCAGCCTGGCTTTCTTAATGGCCAGTTTCTTGTTCGATGCTGTATATCTACATGGATCTCCTACGCTGGACATTTTTACGGGGGACCATAGTAAATAGGACCAACTAGTGTTACTAAAAAACGAGGGAAATATATATTATATTATATGTGTACCGTAAGTCCTATTTGCTATGGCCCTCCCGCAATAGCAAGGTTAGGAATCAGGAAGGACTCTGTCTGTTTCTTCCAATACATATTTCTGTTTGCCTCGCGACTATCCCGGGAGGCCATAGTAAATAGGACCAATGGTACAGACAAAAAATCTATATATTTCCCTATATTTTTAGTGACAATATTTCGTCCTGTACTGCGGGGGACCATAGTAAATAGGACCTATGGTACAGACAAAAGCCTACATGTTTACGTTTGTTTACGAACAATATTTGGTCCTATTTTCCTATGGTCCCCCGTAACATTAATTGTTATTGGCCTCGATGAAATGCAATCGAGGGCGTGTGCTACGGTAGAGGTAGCACTTTTTGGCGGAATCGTTTTCTGAACGATCGGGCTCCTTAACCCAAATTCGTTGGACTTTCATTTTTGTGACGAAAAATGTTTCAGAGTATACTTCGGTCATGAGATTCCTCATCCGGCAGCCCTTTTATTCCCCTCCAAAATCATTTTTTCGGTGAGGTATGACGGTCCTTAAGTGAGGAGCTCAGAAGAAATATGGTGCACCTCTATCGCAGCATGCGTCCAAGTAATAACTACTACTACTACTACTACTACTACTACTACTACTACTACTACTACTACTACTGCTACTACTGCTACTACTGCTACTACTGCTACTACTGCTACTACTGCTACTACTGCTACTACTACTACTACTACTACTACTACTACTACTACTACTGCTGCTACTGCTGCTGCTACTACTACTACTACTACTACTACTACTACTACTACTACTACTACTACTACTACTACTACTACTACTACTACTACTACTACTACTTCTACAGTACTACTACTACTACTACTACTACTACAACTACTACTACTACTACTACTACTACTACTACTTCTACTTCTACTACTACTACTACTACTACTACTACTACTACTACTACTACTACTACTACTACTACTACTACTACTACTACTACTACTACTACTACTACTACTCCTACTACTACTACTACTCCTACTACTACTACTACTACTACTACTACTATCACTACTACTATCTACTATACTACTACTACTAATACTACTACTACTACTACTACTACTACTATTACTACCACTACTACTACTACTACTACTACTACTACGGGGATCCAAATATTCTTAGCAATAATATGGAAATATTTAGGTTTTTGCGTATATACCGCAGGTCCTATTAACTATGGTCCTCCGAAATACTACTACAACTACTACAACTACTCCAACTACTATACTACTACTACTACTACTACTACTACTACTACTCCTACTACTACTACTACTACTACTACTCCTGCTACTACTACTACTACTGCTGTTCCACCTGTCTCGTCTGTTTGTTTCCCCTTCTGACCCAAACCTCTCTCCTCCTTATTCTTGCCTTCTTCCTGCTTGGTTCGCGCTCACGATTCTACCCTCTAGTAATTACAATCTTTGAGTCTAAGTCGCACCCCGAGGCTCCATCTTTGCGCCATAGGGGGGGGGGGGGGAGGGGGGGGAAGTGGTACTCATCATGGTGTGTGTGGTGGGGTAAATTAATGTCATGCAACATGCATGGCGTAGTCTTATGTCCCTTGGTCGGGTGTTGTGTGGGGGGGGGGGGGGTCCCTCCCCTGCCCCCCCCCCCCCCCCCCCTATTGCCTTTCCACAGCCTCTTGATGGAGACCCCGCATAGGTCACTATTCTCTTGTTTTCTGCCACTCTCAGATCTGGTATTGTTTTGTCCTGGAAAGCCAAGGTCCAGGATTATATATAGTAGCCCGCGGGGAAAGACACGAGGTGGCGTATACGTATACAACATGGAAGGCCTATTCGTGTAGGGAACAGGGGGGGGTTCACAGCTGGCTCTGTTCCATTTTTTTTTCGCCGTCGGAGCCCCTCTGCCCACCTAGACAATGCAGCGGGCGCTTCTCTTCTGACTAACACAACGTGAGTGGTCAAAAAAGGGGGGGGGACCTGTTTATACTCCGCCTTTTTCGTACCCTACTACTGCTACGAATACAGAAATCTAAGCATGACTCCCGATTCCGAAAGTGTTTTTGACCCTATACAAAAAGGGGTCGACCTGAAAATCGGGACGGGGGTTGAAACGCGCGTTGTGCGTGTGTGTGTGCGTTCCGAAAACACCCTCCTCTCGTGCAAACAACCAGACTCCGATGGAACAAACACACAAGACCTACGCACACGATGACTGATTGTGCTATACTGTAACACTACTGGTTGTCGGGTGGACGGCCAAGCAAAACGTGATCATAACAATCATCATGTATGTGCCTGGGAGCGTGTACGTAAGAGATACAGTCTTGAATGGTACAACTTCGCTCACGCATAAACATCAATCTACATGCATGTTTGCGTTATGTACACATAATAACAACAACAACAAAAAACAAAAACACCAGGGAAACCAAAACAGGACGCCTCTTACACTACCAGCAGCAGTCTGATACGTTTTGCGGTGGTATAAAGTAAAAAAGGTTACGTGCTACTTAGCTTCGATCTAATTCAACCACCTGACCTGACTAAATGAATACCTCTTTGTTGTTGTTGTTGCCTGCTCTCCAAAGCCTTTTTTGTTGTTGTCACACGCTCGTCTGTCCTCTCATCCTCCAATCCCAAGCCGCACCCCCAGGCTCCCTCCCCATCACGCCATGGGTGGATGTGGGTCTGTCACCCCCCGCCTCCCTCCCACCCCCGCGCGCCTGCTCTCCTTCTTCTACAGAGTAGTTAGTCTCTTGGCTTTCCGGCAGTCATAATTGGAGATCTTGAAGCGGTATACCCCTCCTCCGCGAAATGGCGACTACCTGTTTTATATTGATGGTCACACACAGCCAGGTCAGGCCAGGTCAGGCCAGGCGGTTATTTTTATTGTCATTCATTGTTGATGCCGTTCACTCACCACTCTCTCTCGTCGTGCATTACATAGAAAGCGTCCAATGTATGCTTTTGGTATAGAAAGGAGAGAAGAAGAGGCACAGCAGGAAAGAAACCATAGGAAAAAAGAGAGGAAACGTCTACGATTAATACTCGTACACCATTATTTATACCAGGTATATATCTCCTATCGTTTCATATCAATCATATCATACATACGTTTGTTTCTGTTTTATTTTGTGTTGTGCCACCATCCAGCTCATCCGATCGCGTTACGTGTATTAATTACGTAGTACCTCTATTTCGGGCTTAACTTTTAGAACTAACTGCAGTCCCGTTTTGGGGACAAATTACTTAGAATTAGAGTGGTTTGTCCCCATAACGGGACTGCAGTCCTAAAAGGATTAATAACTGGTCCCACGAATATGGGGACAAACTAGTTGGAATTAGTGTGGGATTTTTTTTTTCAGCTCTGAATGGGTTAACGTTTCGAACCACTCTCCTCACACCCTCCACACAACGAATCTATCATACACGCAGTACAGAGAGTATAATAATAATACTACTATTATTATGATACTACGTACGTACGTACTGCTTTGTCGTACGTAGTGAGATGTGCTGTTTTGTAGTCTCCAATTTTATCTCGTCATTAATTAGTATTTAGACGCTGCTCGCGTGTAATAGCCACCTCTGGTCCTCGCACACGCTATACTCTACTCTATATCTAACGGGGGGGGCATATCGTAAATAGGACCAAGCATTGGTAGTAAAAATAGGTAACTATATCAAGGTATTTATGTACCACTCTGACCCTAAATATAAGGATCACTTTTATTAAATATTAATATGCAAACGGTCCTTATATTCCGGGTCAGACTGATACGGTATACCGCAGGTTCTCTACTTACTATATATGTATGCCCCCCCCCCAAAGATGTCAGGAGACGGTCAGTCAAGGGAAAACGGGCATCGGTCAAGCGTGTGGATCCGAGTGTTCTACACTAAAACCTAGTAGTTTGGCGTCAGTCAAGGATAAAAAAAGGCACATTGCCGTCAGTCAAGGGGTCAAAGTGCCGTCTCCTGACATCTTTGGCCGGTAATACTACTCGTATATAGTATATAGTATAGTATATAGTATATAGCACGTAGCAAACGCTTCTTCTTTGTTTTGCGGAGTATTTATTTCGCTTGCAATCTATCGGTGTATATCCAAATCTACCACCACAGCAGTGTGACAATCAGCGTAGTACGTATAATACATACATACCTGGTATATACATAACCATACATACAGCGCATATGTTTTACCAGGTACCTGGTATATATTATGCATGTTTCGAAGGATGTAGTACTCGTATGTAGTATCTCTGATGTGTCGTAGTTTTGTGACCACAGAAGAACTGGCACCTCTCTACGATAGGATGAAGGATCGGCACGGACACTGGGTGTGCTGGATGTCGACGGGTAGACAGGAAGGTTTAATAATAATGTGAAGAACACACACATACAATATATATGATGATGTATCCGTTATTCTATTTCACTCTTTCTCTCTCACCCGCGCTCTTCTTTCTTGTCCCCCCGTAGTCGCATAGCTGTCTGTGTGGCGCTTCAAAGCTTCCCCATTATTATGGTCTTTAACAACCTGAAAGCTCTACGTAGCTCCTTGGCAGCGTTTTGGCAACGCGCCTGCCTATTCTCTATAATTTTCACTGTTATGTGCCCCTTTCGTGTGATAAGCTGTTTCGGTACACGTAATGATATGGGACGAAATCAATCGGAAATCGTTCTACAAGTATTATCGTCTCGTCGACCCTGGTCGCATCCAGGGGAGTCGCCGGCCAGTAGTCATAATATGTATTGTCGGTCGGCCCGATGGTCTAGAGGTAACCTCGAACGCTTCTGAACGTTGATGTCTGGAGTTCGAATCTCACGTGGGTCGGACTTTGAGTTTATTTGCAAAAATAAATAAAAAAACGGAATCAACTGCTGAGAGCGCCAATTAATAGTAGCGTGGGTAGGCACAATTCGATGCGAGTCGACGAGGGAAGGAAAGGCTGAAGTCTTCTCGCGATAAAAATGCAAGGCAAGAACCGTAGTGGGGGAGGAGGGAGAGGAGCCTACTTTGTGACCCCGGATCTGAGTTACGACTAGGGAGGAGAGAGAAAGGAAGGGCGAAGATAATAAATGGGATGGACAAAAAAAAATAAAAAACAAAAAACGATCAGACGCCTTGGTCGTCACGAAAAGTGCCTCTAAAGATGCACTTTTCGTCTACCATGGTCAACGTTTGTGTCTCGGGAGGGATATCGATCGATCAGACGCCTTGGTCGTCACGAAAAGTTCGTCATCTTTTAGAGGTACATACTTTTCGTGACGCCCAAGGCGTCTGATCGATATGCCTCCCGAGACACAAATGTTGACCATGGTCTAGGCTCTTCGCAAATACTCTATGGGCGAAATACTGAGCATTAGAACTGGAGCTATGCCGTTTTCCGTAAGCAGTACTGATATGGTGTTATTATACCATAAATAGTATTGCTGCTGTAAAAAAAAACGAAACAAAATATTTTTCAACGATGGAAGACTCGTGTTTCATCATGACCGAAGGGGCATCTTACTCGTTGATATAGAAACTCATCGGACATATTAATTCTACAACGCAACATTATTGCGAAAGATAGACAACAAAACGTAACATACACTACCGGCCCTCTCATTACAAGAACGGTGGGAATGAGGAGCGTGACAGACGCCTTCAAGTGGTCAAACTCCTAACTGCATTAAGCTACTGCGTTGGCGGCTCTTCTCTTTTTGCTGTGTTCCTGCAATTAATTGTCATTGATGGGATCGTTTTTTATTCTAAGCGATTTGGGTCAGCACATAAACCTTTTTTTACTGACCGGCAGGTAATTGATGGGTGTGCGTGGTGGGTGAGAGATTTACTGGGTTGGTCGGTTGGTCCCTCGGCTGGTAGTCCCACAATCACCAACACCACCCACCAACATTTACTGTTAATTAAGCGATGCGTGTCAGCGCAAAAACCTTGTACGAGTACAGAGAAAAATGTACCAGTAAACAAATACATCTGAATCATTTCATAATTCGTTTTTGTTGTATGATCTTTTTGCTCGTATTTTGTAAAATCTTTATCAGGTATCAGGTCGGTTGGTCCCTGGGCTGGTAGTCCTACAATCACCAACACCACCCACCAACATTTATTGTTAAGCGATGCGTGTCAGCGCAAAAACCTTGTACAGAGAAAAATGCAAACTAAGAAATCTGAATCATTTCAGAATTCGTTTTTATTTGTATTGTCTTTTTGCTCGTATTTCGTAAAATCTGTATCATTTCA
>MEHQ01000230.1:0-31998 GCA_008828725.1 Saccharina japonica | reverse complement strand
TACAGCGACGCTGAGCCTGGCCTCGTGTGTCCTACTACTGCTGCTGTGCTGTTTCGCTGCTGTTGTTGCTTCGGCCAGCACAGGTGCTGCTGCTGCTGCTGTATGCTGACGTTTTTTTCTCTCCAAAAAGGGCCAAAAAGAACGAACCAAAGCACGTATATATACATACGTAGATGTTCGTTCGTGATGGTTCAGCACACAAGTATTTTTCCAGCTTGATGCATCGCAGATAAGACTGCTGCAGGTATTTGAGGTCGCGGCTCATTACCACCAATTACTAGTAATAGCAAAAAAGCTGAATATCGACCGGTTGGGAGAATTCACAGCTGATGTGTTTCTTAGTTTATTATTAATTCTCACTGCGCGACGAGTGGGAAGGCACGACGCACGAAACATACATACGTATATACGTATAATATAGTTATAGTTATGTAATTATATATACATACGTTGTCTATTTATTAGACTAATTTATTTATATGATATATATTTTGGAGCTGGATGTACCCACCGGCAAAAACTCGTAACGGTAACGATCGTGGAAATGTCAAAGAAAGATCGTGAGAATCATCAATCACCCGTCGGCGTAAAGTCAAAATCAACTATTACCATTCATTGTCAGTCTTATTCAAAGTATCGAATATAGTGTATAGTGTATAGGTATAACCTGGGTGTATGCGAACGTAAACATACTAGTACAACAGTACGAAGATACGAACAAAGAAAGGTGGTATGGTACGGAATGTAACTGAAACGAACATATTTCAGCCGTTCGCCTGTTGGCCTGTTCGCCTGCTCGCTGGCAAGAACAAGTTAATTTATCACAGACAGCGAGGAGATGAGCTGTTGTTGTTGTTGCAGAGAAAAGACAGAACCAACCACAGAATCGCCAACCACGACACGAAAGATGCACCAGGTGGCCCTCTTCTCCTTACTTGCTTGGCCATTCGGCTTCACCGCAGAATAGTACTCCCAGTACAAGTAAGACGAAGACTCGTGTACAGACCATTTTCAGTATACATTATTTTTAAGTTGTTTGTACGAAAGGATATAGTAGTTTCGGACGTACCGGGGAAGGAAGCGGTATGCATAGATAGATAGATAGATAGATGTATGTGTACTATTATACCTCGTACACCTCGTACCTGGTACAACAACGGCAACAAAAATATCCAATTGAAAATATCAGCAGGAGCATCATGCATGATATCTCGTCGTGTTCTTCTTCTTATGTGCTGTGTTCTGAGTTTGGACTCGAGCAGACCAACAATTCCATTTTTCCCATAATAATAAACAAACCTTTAGGCCGGCGGGTGCACCGTCAGAAAAAAACGCCGCCATCAGGGTGACCTGAAACCCCTTGTTCGAATTCAATTCAGCACTATCCTCCTTTTTGCCGTTTGGTTGTTGTACTTGTATGCCGCTACAAACTACTCTATTACAGATTACTACTACTTATAATAGCACTACTACTGAAAAGATCTCAGTGGGGACTGGATCGTGATTGATCAGCGCACCGTGTGCGTCAACAACCTAATCACACGCAACGCCCCCACCATCGTCATCGTCATCATCAGCATCAAATAGTTATTTTAGTCGGTAGATCCAACACCACAACAACAACAGCGGCCATAAACAGCAGTATACACGCCATCGTCTAGAAGAAGAGAGAGAGCACGAGAGCACAACATCAGCAGCAGCAACAACAGCAAGCAGCAGTACGTACGTGTCTATTAATAGAGCACAACGGCAATCAGCAATCTCGCTGCTGTACCTGCTGCTGCTGCTGTGAACCATTTGCAATCTGATTCATCATTCCCATCATCCCCATCATCAAATTCATCACCCATCTCATCTCCGTTTCGGCACACTAATTCTGGTATGTTTGATCGCACGCGGACCTCAGAGATGTCAGTGTATTATAGGAAACCGCGGAAATTTCTCTGCAACAGCAACGTACTGTGATCTGTGATAAACTTGTACTGCTGTACGGCAAACCTACAGCTTCACTCGGTCCCCTACCCGCGCTCACCACAGCCAGCTGACAGCGGCACTCACCGGAGGCGAAGCTTGTGCACCCGGTGGAAGGAACCCCAAAGCGAGAGCCGGCAGGAGCACGCAGGTTCTCATAGCCAGGCGCCCCTTCTCTCGAAGCAGCAGCTGCAGCAGCGAGCGGAGGTAGCAGGCGCGGACTCTATAAACGCGGAACTAACCAAGGTCAGACGCGGGTCAAAGTCCAATCTATTTCCTCCCGGCTTTGGGTGCTTTATAGGCTAGTTCTCGGAGTATGCTCGCCGGTGCCTGCTACGACTACAAGACTAGTCAGTTCCTTTTCCAGTTGATGATGATGGTCTACATAAGAGACCCCTCTACTTCTTCTGCGAACTGGGAGAAGGGGTGTGGGTAGTCGTGGCACCTGCTGTCGCCCGGGCTCGTTGCTCAGCCCCGGACTGTAAATGAACCAATTCGCTGCTTTTATTTTTTTTTCATCTCGGAATTTAGGAAAACCGAACCCCGTTCCGTACCGAGTGCAGCTGCTGTGTCTCTGGTTGCGTCGCCTCGCTCTCCTGTGACGAATAAGAATTTTCCCTCGATGGATATTAACGTAGCGCGTTCTTTTCCCGGAGAGCCGAAGCTGCGACCCTTGTGAAGTCCCGCCGCTGCCAGTACGATACTGGTACTGGTACTGCTGGTGCAAGCGAGTGCAGTGAGCAGGACAGCAGTATAGTCTACTGGTTGCTGCTGCTGCTGCTGTACGAGTTGGTGCAGCAGCAGGGGAGGTATATGGTGAAGGCATTATGACCTGGCTCGAGATCCCGGGTGCCGGGGGGCTGCTTGGCGGGCGGAGCTGATTCGCCCCTGCTGCTTTTTTTTGCTCACCGTATACTCGTAGAGTGAGAATCGTAGGCGTGACTCGGCAAGCCTCTCGTATTGTGAGTAAAAGCTGTTCTGATGTTGTGGAGTAGGCAGTTGAGGTCGTGTGCCATACGCGATACATACAGGTATGCAATGTGCAACGCACACACACACAGCACGAGCACGGACACAGCAGCAACAAGCACTCATCATCGGTGCTCTGCTGCTGTATATATATAGTTTGTGTTTCGTCTACTGCTGCTCTACTATGTACTGCCAGCAACGGGGGGTATCCGCTTCTTCTACAGCAGCAGCAGGAGTACATTACATGCTGGTATCGCGGTGTTGTTGTCATACAGCATACAGCAGCAGTGGTGTACAAGTGGTGTACAAGTGAGTATATGTATACAGCAGGGCAGTGGAGTATAGTGTTGAACCTGGTGTGCGTGCTGTTGTATACCCATGGCCTTGGTGTACTTGCTGTACCCAAAATTATCTCTGCTGCACTCTCTTCTGTGCTGCATGCGGCTGCCATTTATATATACGCTCGCCCCCCAGCCACCTTGTCTGTGCCTTTGCTGCTGTTGCTGCTGCTGCTGCTGCTTTATATATACCCCCGGTCGTTGTTGTCGTTATTGTTGGTGCTGCTGCTGCTGCCCCCCGGCTGCTTGCCGGTATTTGTATTTGCTGTTTGCTGCTGCTGTTGCTGTTGCTGACGCCGCTCGCTGCCCCCTCGCAGCAAGTACAGGACGTTATTTTACGAGTATCATACCAACTCGCTGCTGTTTGCTGCTTGTTGCATCCACGAACTGACTACGTACGTACGACGTACTCGTACGACGCCAAACCATGTGTTACATTTATACGTAGATCACTGACTATTCATAGTAGTGTCAGTGTTGCTCTCCTGCTTCGTAGCCGAGTCTTATGCGTCACAAAACAGCAGCGGCGGACGTACCTTGTACTGCTACGCAGCTGTACTGGCAACAACAACAACAGCAGTCTCGCAGCTCGAGCAACCTCAGTACCACAACAACAATGCAGCGCTGTTTTATACAACTTCTCATTCGTTTCCATCTCGACAGGCTGTTGTTGATCAGATTGAGAGACTTCACGTGCAGGAAAATGAGAAATCATGAAATCATGGAGTCGTTATACATACTGCTCTATGTACTCGTACTGAGTTAGGGTGTACCCATTCTCACATACTAAATCCAGCCCCTGGACCAGCTTTCCAGTTAGTTCCTTTTTCTCATTCGGGCGTCCTGTACTGGTCATGACAGCAGTGCAAGAAAAGCCCTAGTTTTCTAGTTTACACCCCAGGCAAAGCCACCTGGTATACGACTCGTAATAACGATTCGTATGCCGACGCTGTGGGGCTAGGGTACGCGAGAGGTGGCCGTGCGTTGTGGTACATGCCGCACCGGTACGTAAAATAAACGGTCGGGATAGCTGCAGCACGACGACGTATTGTGACATTGTGACTTGCAGCTTGTGACACACACAACGAAGGAATTCTGAATATGTCCCTATGATACTTGATACCTCAACTCTCAACCTAGTCTTGACCTAGTACCAGATAATCTGCATGCCAGAGGTACGAGTATGTTCATATTTATCTGCACCTGTCGAGTTACCGCTACCAAGTAACTTTAGAGTGCAACTTCAGAGTGCACTCCATTGTGATTTCGAGTGGCAGTGTGGCAGTACATGAGGAACAACCAACAGGTGTAAACTTACAGGCAAAGCAGTAGTAAGTACGTTTACGAAGGAAATTTAAGAATTTCAGCCTTCTTGAGTTTTTATTTTTTCCTTCGAGAATTTACAGCTATCATATGTACGAATGATACGCAAGCATTGGTGATCCGATGCAGAAGCGAAGAACTCCAGTCTAAATCCTATATAATACCTGGTAGTATATGCTCAACGTTGACATCACAATAAACAATCAGCCGCGAGCCTTACGAACAGTAGCCTTCTCTTGTTAGCGGCTGTACAGCCAGCAACAGCAGCCAGTATCACTATACATGAGTAAATATCTCAGCAAAACGAGTGCCCTCCCTCTTGGTATGGTATACCAGGTACCTGGTACTCGTATATGATACGTTCGCCAATGCCGGTAGGATGGGGGAGACACGCTGCTTGCTTGTTTGTTTTTTCGTTTGTTTTGTTTGTTTGTTTATTATTTGTTCGTTTTGTTGTTGTTGTTGTTGTTGTTGTTTTTGTACGTACAGATTACAGACCCCCCCCCCCCTACCCTCGACCAACAGCGACGTGGAGAACGCACGAACGCACGACGTACGTGGTGATCGCATGATGACGATGATGATGATGATGATGATGTTGAGGTTCTCAGTTCTCACATTATTATGATTCATGTTCTAGATCACTACTGTAATATTAGCACATTTCCGTGAAATCTAGCCCCTGGTCAGGAAACAGGCTAAAAAAAGCAGAGCTGTTCAATGGTCATGACTCGTGAACCGACCCGCGGGTCGGGTCAGGAGGCGTTCACAATCTCACGGGTCGGGTCGGGTCGGGTCGGATCGGATCGGATCAGGTCGGGTCGGATCGGGTCGGGTCGGATCAGGTCGGGTCGGATCGGATCGGGTCAAGAAGTGTTCAAAGTCTCACGGGTCGGTCGGGTCGGGTCTAGAGGTTTTCAAATCTCGCGGGTCGGGTCGGGTCAAGAGGTTTCAAATCTCGCGGGTCGGGTCGGGTCGGGTCAAGAGGTTTTCAAATCTCGCGGGTCGGGTCGGGTCAAGAGGTTTTCAAATCTTACGGGTCGGGCCGGATCGGGTCATGAGGTTTCCAAATCTCACGAGTCGGATCGGGTCGAGCCAAGAGATTTGCAAATCTCACGGGTCGGGTCGGGTCGGGTCGGGTCAGGAGGTGTCAAAAAGCTCACCCGTCCGGGTCGGGTCGAGCCACGACCCGCGAGAAAACGGGTCACTCGCGGGTCGGACCAGCATGACCCGTGAATTTTTTTCTGACCCACCACCGGTCGCCCGCGGGTCCGACGCTTAAAAAAACTTCCCGCTTTCTGCCCGAATGCTTCTCTCGTGCCAGCACTCAATACCGCTCCTTTGGTATCAATACTATTCAAACACAAAAACACCGCCAAATCTATACACGCATGTCCGCATCCATACTGATACATGCGTACCCACTACTCGCACAGCCAGGCCACAAACCGCTTTTGCTGGGTTTTTACAACAATGAACCTTCGGTGGTTTTTGAAGTGTCGACCCACGGGTCGAACCCGCGTGTCGAGATAAATGGTCTCGCGGGCTAAGGTGACCCGGCCCGCGACATGACCCGTATATCACGGGTCAATCGGAATCTCGCGGGTCGGGTCGGATCGGGTTGGGTCGCGAGGTTTTCAAATCTCGCGGATCGGGTGGGGTCGGGTCGGGAGGTTTTGCAAATCTCGTGGGTCGGGTCGGGTCGGGTTGGGACAGGTCGAAACATCTTAATTTCTTCCCGACCTGACCCGTGAAGTTTGACCTGATCCGCGAACAGCTCTGAACAAAAAGCGTCTCGATGGAAGAAAACACTCGGACCTTGTCCCAAAGTAATACTGGTACCAAGTACAGCAGTATCGATGCGTGCACTGGAGTGGTACCAGTACGCAAGGGACCGGTGCTAACGGGCGTGGAGAACCCTGTGTTGGACTGATGGTTCAAATGAATTGTTCCCGATATAAGCAACAAGTCTGTTAGCTTGTCTCGCGTACGTACGGGTCTGGGGTTTCTTGCGTGGCCATTTCTCAAAGTTGTTGCCTATTAGCTTGAGCTGTGTTTCTTATGTACCCCCCGAAGTTTCTTACTTTATCGCGAGAAAACGAGCCCTAGACATCAATTCTTGACGGCGGGCGCCCTCTGTTTGTACTGCTTCTGACTGTATATATATATACTACGTGCGTATATAGCGAGCGGTACACCTTTCGGTACTCGTCTCGAAAGGGATGCATGGTCAATGGTCAAACCTCACTACGGGAAGCAACGAATGAGTACGCCCCCGCCCCCTCCAGGGATGCGACGGTCTTTTTTTTTTTTTTTTTTTTTTGGCCATCTCAAGTCCATCCTATTCATTATCTTCGCCCTTCTTTTTCTCTCTACCTCTTTAGTCGTAACTCAGATCCGGGGTCACTAAGTAGGCTCTTCTCCCCCCCTCCCCGCTACGGTACGTGCCTTGTATTTTTATCGCGAGAAGATTTCAGCACTTTCTTCCTTCGTCGACTTGCGTCGGATTCCGCCTACCCACGCCACGAAGGCGCTCTCAGCAATTGGTTCCTTCTGATTTTTTCAAATAAAGTGAAAATCTCACCAAGGTGGGATTCGAACTTGGGTACCAATGCTAGTAGCCTTTGAAGCTGACCACTAGTCTACCGGGGCGACCGGCAGGTCTATGGGCATACGACTACGGCCATGCATGAAAATGAAGAAGTACACCCCCCCCCCTCTGTTGCTGTTGAAGTGTTGAGTGTTGTTTCAGTGTTGGCGTTGGTGTTGGCGAGTGTTGGTGTTGGGAGTTGTAGTGTTGTGATGTTATCATGGAAAGTGCCTTGCGGGGAGGGGGGACGTTTTATCGCCTGTAATTGTGTACCGTAAAGAGCGTTTGAGTTTTTTAGAGGGTGCGTGCATACGACCGTTTTTCAGCGCTTTTTCATTCTCGACAACGAACGGTAAAGAAAGTTGCTAATAAGCTAAACTAAAGTCAGGAGAACGTTCCTTTTTCGGTAGGCTCTCGGCCAGATTTTTCCGAAAAAACACTTTTGTTCGATATATAATATTGGCAGCCTTAACCTTCCCCGTTCTGGAAAAATTGAGCGCCGAAAAACGATCGTACCCCTGTGCGAACTCAACGCTGTTTTCCGAAAACACCTTGTTCGGTATTCGTTAATTTTTCGGAAGGCTCTCTCTCGACCAGATCTTTCCGAAAAAACCCTTTTGTTCGGTATATAAAATTGACAGCCTTAACCTTCCCCGTTCTGGAAAATTCGAGCGCCGAAAACGATCGTACCCCTGTGCGAACTCAACGCTGTTTTCCGAAAACACCTTGTTCGGTATACGTTAATTTTTCGGAAGGCTCTCTTTTGACCAGATCTTTCCGAAAAAACGCTTTTGTTCGGTATATAATATTGGCAACCTTAACCTTCCCCGTTCTGGAAAAATCGAGCGCCGAAAAACGATCGCACCCCTGTGCGAACTCAACGCTCTTTTCCGAAAACACCTTGTTCGGTATACGTTATTTTTTCGGAAGGCTCTCTCTCGACCAGATATTTCCGAAAAAACACTTTTGTTCGGTATACGACACAATATTGGCAGCCTTAACCTTCCCCGTTCTGGCAAAATCGAGCGCCGAAAAACGATCGTATCCCTGTGCGAACTCACCTCTTTTTTCGAAAACACCTTGTTCGGTATACGTTAATTTTTCGGAAGGCTCTCTCTCGACCAAATCTTTCCGAAAAAACGCTTTTGTTCGGTATATAATATTGGCAGCCCTAACCTTCCCCGTTCTGGAAAATTCGAGCGCCGAAAAACGATCGCACCCCTGTGCGAACTCAACGCTCTTTTTTTCGAAAACGCCTTGTTCGGTATGGGCAACCTTTTAAGCTTCCCGTTTTCGAAAAATCGAGCTCTGAAAAACGATCGCAACCCTGTTCGAACTCAACGGTCTTCACGGGTGCTTACGTACGTGCCCCTGTTTCCGGCTCCGGAGAACTTGCACGTACGTGCAAGTCTAACGAATCTGCACGTACGTTCAATACGGTTATGTGTATAGTAGGAGTTGTTGTAGATATGTATGACTTACATGGGTACCAAATGGGATCGAGGTGCCAGGTGGGCCTCCGGCGGCTCCTGCGGAGGGCTGATTATATTTCTGCACCCTGTGGGTGGGAGCAGGGTGCCAGATGGGATCAGATCCGGGTGGGATCAGGTCCGGGTGGGAGCAAGGGTAAATAAAGATGGTGCAAAAGTACGTGCAGTTCTACGTAACAGCCCACAGCACGTACGTGCAATTATACGGCTGGTGCCCTGTTTCCTGTCTTCCAACTCTCGTATCATCTCGTCTCTACTCTGATCGGGCGTACAGCAGTGAGTACCCCGATTCAAGAGCGCTTAAAGATAAGAGCATTGGGGATTTAACCCATTTAGGACTGGAGTCCCGATGTGGGGACAAAACACTTAGAATTAGAGTGAAATATTTAGTTCTAGACGGTGCAGTTCTAAAAGGGTTAAGAGCGGTGAAATCGGCATGCCCCGCCTACTACTAAAAGCTATATATGGCTCACTACAGACCTCTGGTCGGGCTTACAGTGGGTACCTCGATTTAAGAGAGAGTGTTAAAGATAAGAGCATTCGGGATTTAAGAGCGGTCAAATCGGCATGTCCCGCTATACTAAAAGCTATATATTTACCACCACTACATATATACATGAGAGCAATGTGTAGTTAACCCCTTAGGAACTGGTCGGTTACGAGCGCTTGTTTTGGCTTTGTCACGGGGTGCTCTTAAATCGAGGTACCCCACTGCTGCGCAGTATTAATGGTAGTATCGTATACCGGCACTCCGGAGTATTCATTCACCCTCGGGGTTGAATTTATTGATAGTTTCTCTTGATACCTGGCGATGTTGATCCATCAATCTAACAAATATTACCGTACATACGTTTAGCTTGCTCTTCGATAAAATATGTGTGGCTTATTAGTACGATTAATACTGCACCTGTACCCGTGGTGTCGGGACGCCATACGAGAAAAAAAGGATCCGTTGATCTACCGCAGGTACGAGACCTTTTCCGTTCGCCAAAATCCATCTGCAGCAGCAATAGCAGCAGCAGCAGCAAGAACGACAGTCGTCGGTATTTTGCGTACCTCTGTGTCGGATTATACAGCAGCAGCAGTAGTAAATGTGAATTAACACTACCAACCGCCACCACCTCCGTCGTCGTCGTCGTCCGGAGGTTGAAGCTAATGCAACGTCCGTCTTGAAGGCGTTCGCTATGTGCAGGACTGGTCGGCACAAAACTTTGTGCATGGCATGACGTGTGTGGTCAATTTCAACCTTTACCTTGCACGTCGGCCCAGACCAACCCGACCCCTGACCTAACCCTAACCCCAACCCTAACCCTAACGCCTATCCTTTGGGGGGCTCGAGGTCGGCAGGGGCACAGTCACACGGCTCCGTCGCGCATTTTTGGTGGCGTTTTTATTTGGGCAACTGCCAAAATAAGGTACACCTGATCCATTTGAGCCAAAATCAGGTATATATACTAAAACCAATTAAAAAACGCACGCCACGAACGGTGTTTTTCAGGACTTTTTGGCTGTGAGAAATAATCAAACATACTTTTGAATTTGCTCCTGAACAGCAGAATGATAGCGAATGTGTGTGGCCTCCAAACTCTTGATAAATTTTTATGCTGTATGTTATCTTCAGTACGGGTATTAATATCTGTCGTATGCTCTCATTGTTTTCGGGATCACACTCACTCCTACGACGTGTATTTACGCGTTCTTGTACCAGGTATATACGTATTATACTATGTATATAGTCGTAGCCACATTGATAGATTGATGGCATACGTACGAACAAAACAACGAGTTAATTTGAGACTGAACTGCTCGCTTTCTGTACCGTGTCAGCAGTCAGCAAGCAGGACTACGTAATATATTACAACAGGTCCATTGTGATGTATGCGCGCGTATGATACGTTCTGTAAGTCGTTGTGGCGGGTCGTATGTACGTACGTACGTAGTGTGGTGATGTCTTCGTGTCGGGCGTATAGGAGACAGTGTACGTATGGCCTCTGATTGGCTCAAAATTCGCCAAAATCAGTTGAAAGCTAAACAAAGAAGCCAAATCCAGGTGTACCTGACCATTTCATGCCAAAATCAGGTACGATGTGAGGCTGGCCAATGAGAGGTGTCCCAGCGTATGATTTGTACTTGGTTTTAGTGTAGTACCTGTTTTTGGCACCAAAGTGACCAGGTGTACCTGATTTTGGCTAAAGCTCTTATAAAAAAGTACCCCCTCGAGCCTCGACCGACTCGACATGGGGACGCTGGACGTTGCATTCCGATCGTGATCGGATGATCTCTGGTGATCTCTGATGATCCGACCGGTTGTTCTATTCTGACTACTAACTGTCACCGCATTCGATCTACTACTCTGCTGTGTATGATACCAGGTATGAAATATATAAATATGTATATATGTATAGCAGGTATGATAATGTGATGTACCATATACGACCACAGAGCTTGTTTTCTCTGTCAATAGGATGAAGAGATCGGCACAGAACACCCGTGGGTGCCCGGGTGTGCTTGCGGGTGTCGACGGGTAGAATGAACGGTTTCACAAATTTATATTTGTTTATTTGTATACGAAGTACATACCAGTTACACATATTATATACCGGTATATTTTTTTAATTTTTCAAATATGTATTTCTATTTGAAGTACCAGTACTATTATGTATGTTATGTAATATGTACGACGGGGAACCACTTTATTTTTCGTTTGGTTTCTTTATTTTTCGTTGTTGTTCTGTGTCGTTTCCGGTACGTTTGTTTGGAATTTCGATTCCTCTTAAGTTCGTTTCGTTGGCGTTTATGTGCATATTTTTCTTGTCTCGTTTATATTACGATCGTATAAATATAATGTTTGTATGTTTTGTTCACGCATGATATATATACATACGTAGATAGATCGTATTAGATGTTACCCTCGTGTATTATTTCATTATTTCTGACCATCGACATTCAGCACACCCAGCAGTTGTGATAGGACTGGGTGAGACACATTCAGAGTACCCCCTTGCAGGTTTGTCTATTGAACATCCTTGGTGTTACTCACTTTCGTGTAGAATCAAGCGTAGAAGAGAAGCAACTTTTATTGATAGTAATCCCACAGAGCCGTGATGGCATCTGGCCGCTGGAAGGGCTTCACGTATTATATGGCTCTCCCAATCTTCTCATTACCCCGAATACGAACGCCATCCAAGTATTACGAAAACGGACCAATTTACCTATGCTGAGGTAATTACCGGCCTTCCAAGCTTCCAAGCCCATACCACTACACAGCAGTGTCCTTCCTGAATCTCTTCGTCCTCCTCCTCCTCCTCCTCCTCCTCCTCCTCCTACCGTAAAGAAGATCGTTTTTCAGGGCTCGCTTTCTTAGCAACGGTAAGCACAGCAGGACTGGACGAAGCATGATATCAGATTTTCCTAAGGTAGCTATTTAGGCACTCTGATTGGCTACGTAAAGGTATGTTTTACGCGGCGGCTCAATCAACTTGGGAGTCTTCCCATTTCCCAGCCACAGCATCCCGAGTAACCCTACTAATAGAGTCTTTCCAAGCACAGCATCCACGCCGGCCGAGTCGGCCTAAGTCTTACCAAGCACAGCATCCCAGCACTTACCACTGGCATAGGGTTAGGGTTCGGGTCGGAGTGTCGGCTTCAGGCGCCAAGCACAAAACCCCCGTGAATATCTACTATATATCAAGGTTCGTCCACCCCTCACGGTAAGGGTCCTAGAAACAAGTCGAACATGTTGTCGGAAGGCTCGAAAAAGGCCCTTGTCGATCGGTATTGGGCAAAACCTTACCTTTACCTTCCCGTTCTTGGAAAAAAATGGAGCGCTGAGGACGATCGCACGCACGCACACCTGTGCGCACTCGACGCTCTTTTTTTTTGGGCATGTGTATACAGTACCAGCCCGCTCATAAGAAACCAGAAATCGGGCTTAGGCTGACTTTCTAAGAAAGGGGTGTGTCCCACACTAACTTCAGTATAATAGCTGTCGACTTTTCTTATTTTCCCCGTAGTGTTTAGGCTGAGTTTCTTGTGGGGCACTTTCTTATGAGAAGGCCGGTAGTGTATATATATATATGTACCACATACTGAAGTAAGTATCATACATGCCCTTTTGTGGTCACAAACCACCGAGGCGGAGAAGGGATGATACATTGAACACACACCTCGTGCATACATGCATGCAGATAAGTTGGGCAATGCAAGGCCGTGCTATATACTGCTGCTGTCTGTTGCTGTTGTTGCTGTGGTTCTCATATTTTCTCATCGCCGCAATGCAAGCCCGTGGTCACAGGAGAGGTTCCAGTAACTCTGGGAGTGGTGGGAGTGGTGGAGTGGAATATTACCTCAGGAGGAAAAACAAATAAAAAACGGACAACAAAAAAAACACGCCAAGAAAAAAAAAACGGGATAAAAAAATACTCCACATTAACCCCTTAAGAACCGATCCCACGAATTTGGGGAAAATCTACTTGGAATTAGTGTGGGACATTTTTTTCAGTTCTGAATGGGTTAACACATACCGGGTACCGGTATATACTGTCTGTAATAACGTACGAGTAACTGCAACAAAACGTGTACCTCAGGGAAAAAAGAAGGAAACAAAAAAAAAAGCGAGAGAAGCATACGGTACGTACGTATCAGACGTACATACATACGATACAAAACGCTGTCTGTCAAAGGGTTTTAATAACACCGAGATAAAAGACAGAATCCGCCACCAAAAAGAAAACAAAAAGAAAACAAGGAAGCGAGCAAGAAAATGATACCTGCTACGTACTCGTACGTACGTACTTTTTTTTTTTTTTTTTTTTTTGTCCATCCCATTTATTATCGTCGCCCTTCTTTTCTCTCTCCCTCTTTAGTCGTAACTCAGATCCGGGGTCACTAAGTAGGCTCTTCTCCCCCCTCCCCACTACGGTACGTGCCTTGTATTTTTATCGCGAAAATATTTCAACACGTTCTTCCCTCGTCGACTTGCGTCGGATTCCTGTACAGAGTACTTTATGACAGGGATGGGCACTGGCACAGCAGTATGTACTGGCAGTATATAGTAATTTACTGGTTGACCCGGCCAGCACTTTCCGCCAGTATTTTTTTTGTTATCTTGCGTGTACATAGCTATGATACGTGTATACGTCCAGGAAACACGCCATATTATAGTACGGAAACCCACCGAAGGCGTTTCGGGAGGAGAGAGGAAAACCGTCACAACACCACCGCCACACGGCTTGCATGCAATGATTATTCTTGAATTTTTGCTTGATTTTTTTTTTTTCTGTTTCGATGGCCGTAATCGCCGCCGGTCAATGTTGATCGCCCCGATGGTCTAGTTGTACCCTCGAACGCTACTATTAATAGGAGTTGGTTCCGGGGTTCGAACCCCACGTGGGTCACGGGCTTTCTGAGTTTTTTTGCAAAAAAGTAAAATAAAAAACGGAAGCAAAATGAAGAAGAGCGCCCAGCTGCGGCAGCGTGGGTGGCAGCTGCGTAATTCGATGCGAGTCGACGAGGGAAGAAAGGGATGAAGTCTTCGCGCGGTAGAAATGCAAGGCAGGAACCGTAGTGAGGGGAGGAGGGAGAAGAGCCTACTTTGTGACCCCGAATCTGAGTTTACGACTATATAAGGAAGGAGAGAGAAAAGAAGGGCGAAAATCATAAATCGGTTGGAAAAAAAAATTGAATTTTTTTGAAAAAATGCAGTTTTGAGCCCCGATTATGATGAGAAATGAAGCGAAAAACGCGTTTTGATTTGGCCTCCGACGGTGCCTCTAACGAGGTCCCCCTCGCCATACCAGATTAGCCGAGCTAACCTCGGCCGCCTCGCGTTCGCTTGGCGTTGCTCGCTTCGCTTGGCCAGTGTACTGCTGCAATCCAGTACACTGATTGATTTTGACGACAGCGTAATCGCTACTGACTTGAGTCAGCCAGTGCTCAGCCCTCCTAAAGCCGGCCACTCTTCCCCCCCCTTCACTCCCGTCACGGTTTGTGGTATGCGTTGTTTTCGAGTGAAGGCATATTCTTCCCTCGTCCACTTGTGTTGCGTGGGGTTGTACCTACACGACGTACGAGGTTTTCGACGGAGTGTATCCCCCCCCCCCCCGGTGCTAGCAATGTCTGCCTGATCGGTGAAAACCCGACATGCTCCGTCCCGGCATTGTAGGGATGCGAGGGAGGGTCTATGGTCATACGACTAGGGCCATGCATGAAAATGAAGTACCCCCCCCCCCCCCGTCATATAAATATATGATATATTTATAGGTTGGGTTGGCGTCGGTTGGCAACGACGCTGTAAAACACGCCACTCGCTGCGTGGAGCTAGACAACCAGGGTGCCGTTTTTTTTTGTTATTTTTTTTTGGCGGTCACCAAAGCTGGCGATCGAGTAGATCATTTGTGCGGGGTGGAGAATCTTTGTTCCGCACAAGGGGAATGGTCGTATCACGTAGTGTTAATATGGTAAGGCGTCCGCGAGGCAGTTACATAGTAAAACCCATTGCTGTCTCCGGAAGTAGCCACACCAGAAATTAAATTAACTCATTGAAGCTGTCGTCCATATGCAAGTCCGCCTCAGAGGCGGTTCTTAGCAGGATGCAGCTCACCCTCCATGCGACTCGCCCAATACCTCACGGCGTTTCGCGCTTGGTGCAAGCAATGTCTGCCTGGTTGGTGAAAACCCAACGCGCTCCGTCCCGGCATTGTAGGGATGCAAGGGTCTATGGTCATAGCTGGCCATGCATGAAATAAGACCCCCTCCCCCGGTGCACATGTGCCGATCGGAACCCACATGTCGCCGGCATTGTAGACAGGTCTTGTCATATCCGCCTGCCACACCCCCCCCCCCCCCCCCCCCCTCCCCCTCCCCTCCCCTCTAGAATACGTGCCCTTAACAACTGGTCCCACGAATTTGTGGACAAACTACTTGGAATTAGTTTGGGACTCGTATTTGTTTTCAGTTCTGAATGGGTTAATAACTGGTCCCACGTATTGGGGGTCAAACCACTAGGAATTAGTGTGGGATTTTTTTTTTTCAGTTCTGAACGGGTTAAGCGCGGAAAGAGTTGAGCATTTTCTCCCGTCGTACGCCTCGCGTCGATGTGCATGCATACCCACGCTATTCATAATCACAGGCGCTTTCTTGCAAATCATTTTTGTTAGGGCTGGGCACTGGCACAGTAGTAGTATATATGTGCTTGGCAGTAGTAATGTACTGATTGACCCGGCCAGTATATTCGCCAGTAACTTTCATCTTACGTACGTACGTCCGAGAAACACGCCATTTTAATTGTACGGAAACCCACCAAATGCGTTTCGAGAGGAGAGAGGAGAGAGGAGCTCTCCGCTACCCCGCGCCGGATGTTGAACCCTTCCACGCGTCCCTTCCTTGCGCATTTTTCATGTTTGATCTCTTCCTCTGCGTTGAGTACCTGATACCTTCGCTCGGCCAGTATACTGCTGCAACCCAGTATACTGCTTGATTTTGACGACAGTATAAGTGCTCCTGACTGACTCAGCCAGTGCCCAGCCGGCCCTACAATTTTTGCACAAAAGAAAAAGAGATTTTGTTTTGACAGGATTCGAACTCGCTACTCGTTTCTTGACTCTTACTACTGCAGTACTCGTAGTAGTATATAGTGGCGAGGGTGTAATTGACCACCGGGGGGGGGGGACGCACTGGATACGAAAACTATCACCGGTGTAATACCGTACGTAGTAGTAGAACGTATCATACACGGGCCACCAAACGAGGCATTGCCCGAGAGAAAAAGAAAGAAAGAAAGAGAAATAAATATTCGAGAAACATACCCTTGCGTACTCGTACATATTTATAGTTTCATATTTTGTTGTCCTCATGTATATATCATACGTGATGTATACCCTGCATGAGGCCGTATTAATTATTAATCCCTGCGTAGTTCGCGGGATGGAAGTACTCGTATCACACACAGGTTGCAAAAATGATTTTCGACGAAATCCTCATCTCACAGCTGTTGGTCTAGTTTTTATTAAATATGCAAACGACAAAAGAAAATAAAGGGAAAAGGAAAAGGAAAAGGAAAAGGGAAAGGGGAAGGGAACAACGAAAAAGAGAGAGAGAGAAGGAACACAATACAAAAGAAAAAGAAAGGAAAGGACTATTAATAAGAAAAGGTAAAGAATGGGAAGGAAGAAAGAAGAACGTCGTAGCCTGTGACCACAGACCACACAACAAGCAAGAGCTCGCGTTAATACATATTAATATCTATCTACAATATAATCATTCAATACTGGGGTTATGCATAGGATGACGAATCAGGGCGGCCGTGTTGTTGTCTGTGAATGTTCTTCACACGAAACCCGTGTTTTCTACCCGTCGACATCCAGAATTCAGAACACCTTGAGTCCGTGCTGAGTGCTGATGCTTCATATTATATATACATCCTGGAGAGATATGTACAAGTTATGTGGACACAGCAGCAGCAGAGAGAGAGGTCTTGGGGTTTGGTGGACATCGCTGAGAGAACGGCTGCATGTACAGCGAGGGCAACACAGACCACAAACACTGCTGATGCTGATGCTGCTGCTGCTGCTGCTGCTGCTGCTGCTGCTGTACACGCTTCTAAATACATTAAAACATGTTGATCTACACAGTAGCATCCTTCGGAGTACCATTCATACTCTGATTGCCAACTTTCCTTGGTTTCGTGCTTACACCAAGCATATTCCGCTCATAGTATTTTGTATTTTGTGTTGACGGTTTTCTGCTGTACCAAGTATGTACGAGCAGGTACACACCAGTTTGGACCACAATAACGTAAGGACATTTCCATCTTGGAAGTAATGCCTGAACGGTCCTTACATTTCCGTTCAATTATTGGACGGAAATGTAAGGATGGTTTCATCTTCGTTTTAATATATATGAACGATCCTTTTAGTTCCGTTCAGACTGGTATATAAGTACTGTCTGTGTATAATATACTATTAAATACGTGGTATATTTATGGTAGTGGACGGAAATGTAAGGATAGCTTCATCTTGGCTTTAGTGTCTGAAAGGTCCTTATATTTCCGTCCAGACCGGTACATACGTACCACATAATATACTATATATATACGTGGTATATTATGTGGTAGTGAACGGAAATGTAATGATATTTTCATCTTGGCTTTAGTGTATGAACGGCCCTTATATTTACGTCCAGACAGGTACATACGTACCGTATACCTGGTAATATACTACCGGACTGGGTTATTTGATGGTAGTGGACGGAAGTGTAAGGATAAATTCATATTGGCTTTAGGGCCTGAACGGTCCTTGTATTTCCATCCAGACTGGAACATATAATATACCTGGTACAAGTGATGGTCTGAATCTCATGTATTAATACTGCCACTCTCGAGATGCAATTTGGACCGCTTGTAATTTTCCCCGAAACAGAACGACCGCTTGTTTATTGTCCCGAAAAATAAAGCACGCTACGTAAGTATTGTCCCGATATATGAGTAGTATATGAGGACCCTTGCACATTGTCCTGATATATAAGGACCGCTTGTATATTGTCCAGGTACATAAGGACCGCCTGTACATTAATATCAACATATATATATATAATATGCAAGCGGTACTTACATTCAAAGGACAAGAAAAAAAGAAAAGAAAAGTGTACGAGTATACGTATGTTTATGTATAGATTGATGTATGTATGTATGATACGATATGTTGTAACGGAATTTGTTTCGTTTTTGCGTGAGATGGATGAAGGCTGCAACGTGACGAGAGAGACGGACCCAACCGTTCGGAGTTAGTTACCCCTCTTGCGGGACATTGGCTTACCGATGCCCGAATTAATTATTTCAACGGCAAGAAGAGACAGGCCAGCCTCCTCGACCAGACGGTCACTTCACACCTTTATACCCCGCGTGCCTCCGCCTCCCTCCGCCTACCTCCGCCTACCTCCTGCATTCCTGCCTGCCTGCCTGCCTGCCTGCCTGCCTGCCTGCCTGCCTGCCTGCCTGCCTGCCTGCCTACCTGCCCCCCCCCCGCCCTCTCCACGTTTCTGCTGCCACCTACCTACCTCTGCCTGCTGCCTGCTGCACAAGCCCGTAGAGGACTACTTGGTATATAGGACGCCACGGCAAGAGCCTAAAGAGGAACGCCACCAAAAGCTCCACCAACACCAACAACGACAGCACACCGTAAGTTGGCGACGCGAGCACACCTGCGGGGGGATAAAATACGAGGAAGAAGGCGTTACGCGCTACGAGTACTACATATAGCTGCTGTACGCTGGAAAGTGGTGGGAAGTGGTTATTTTATATATATATACTCGGTATATAGAAACAAAAAACAAAAACGGAAATCGGAGGGGAACGGTGAAAACAATTTTTCCGTTCGGCAACAATCGCTCGGTGGGAAGACGGGCGCGCGCTCGCCAATACGCCCGCGACTGTGATTGCGCACAACAACAGCGCACCACCACCACCACCACCACCTCCTCCACCACTACCACCGGCGCCAGCGCCAGCACCAGCACCAGCACCAGCTACATCGCTAACCCTAGCAGCAGCAGCGGCAGCGGCAGCGGCAGCGGCAGGAGCTACAACACTACCGGCAGCAGCTCCAGCAGAAGTAGCAGCGGAAGCAGCAGCGGGAGCAGCGGAAGCAGCGGCGGCGGCGGCGGCAGTCACCGTTATATTTCCCCGCCTGGGCAATTCATTCCCACCACCGTACACGGCTCAAGAAGCACGGGAGGGTGCCACAGCTCCACCGGCAGTCCGCAGCGCCGGCGGATGGCCTCGACAGTACCACCTGCCGACAGGGGTCGTAACGGCGGAGAGGGTTTCTCCGGAGGCGTCGTCGGTGGAAGCGGGGACGGGGGCGGGGGCGGGGGTGGGGGCAGGGTGGTAGACGGACGCGGGGGCAGGGGGATGAGCGGCCGAGGAGGGAGAGCCACACAGCAGGGGGAGGCGAAGGAGTGGGATCGGGACATGGAAGCATGCTGCCGTAAAATATGCACCATTTTAAAGGACGATTGCAAGGTGGGTCCGGTCCGGTCCGTGGCAAAAGGGAGGGAGGGGAGGGAGGCCAGGGAGTGGTTGTGGGTGATGCGTGTTTTTTTTTTTTTGGCGAGGGAAGAGGCATGTTTTGGAGGGGTATGGGGGGCATATAGGAAGTAGGCATGTGTTGGAGGGGGTGTGGGGGCTATATATAGGGAAGAGGCGTGTTCTTGTTGGGGAGCAGGGAGGAGGGATGGCGTGAGTGGCGGGGGGTCTTTTCATTGCATCCCAGGGATGTTCTACGACATGCCAGGTATCGTACGTAAATATTTATATATGTACCAGAAGAGTTAGATTTCGTGAAGGGTGGGCGTTTTTGTTGTTGTGTCTCTTCAGGTGGTGGTGGTGGTGGAGAAGGTAGGCAACCTCGAAATGTAAATCCGCTGGACTCTGTTTACCGGCTATATACCGGCTGTATACGTACTGGCTATGGTATGCATGCATGCTCTCCAACCGTTTGATTTGTTTCGCCGCCTTTTACAGTATGTACGTCCTATGAATACGTCCTACATATAATACCATAATACCAAGTAGTTGATACTTGAGAAACCTGCTTGGGACCCCTTTGGCAGCGACCTAAACAGTGACACAGTAGGGGTCCCCCAATAAGGCGGTGCAGTATCCCGATATAAAGGCGGTCAAAATCGCTTGGGCGTGACTTGGGAATTGCTTGTGTTATAAATAGTATGGGCTTGGAAGGCCGGTAATTACCCGGTGAAGGTAATTGGTCCGTTTTCGTATTTACCTGGAATGAATAAGGCGATGTCCCGATAAGGCGGCTTCCCTCAATAAGGCGGTTGTATTGCTCTCTCTGGCACACCACCGCCTTCCTTTCTGGTGGGCCCCCTGCGTATAATCCGTGTTGTAATTTTTTATTGTTCTCCGCCGTCTATTATGGGCGAGTGAGCGCCCAGCAATACTGGCAGGGGAATAACTACGTAGTAATCGCGGATCAATCAGGATGTCGCCGTGAGTATAATACGTCACTGGGCCTTGCCTTGCACACGCCGCCCGTCCGTCACATCCTGGGAAGTTGACTTGGCCAGAAGATTTTTTGGAGTGAAACCTTCAAACTTACATAAATATGTATATATATATATATATCCTCATTTGGTTTAAGATATTGACCTGACTTTTTTTTTCTGTAAGTTCATGTTGCTCGCCCCGCGGCGTACGATTAGTTGCATTGTAAATAACTCAAGACACCTCGTACTCGTACGTACTTGTATCATCCCCCCAATCAGGCAGTGAGTGGGCCGTTTCTGTAACCGCCACTCCAATCAATCAGGCAGTGGGCCGTTTCGGTAACCGTCACTCCAACCAATCAGGCAGTGGGCCGTTTCTGTAACCGTCACTCCAATCAATCAATCAGGCAGTGGGCCGTTTCTGTAACCGCCACCCCAATCAATCAGGCAGTGAGTGGGCCGTTTCTGTAACCGTCACCCCAATCAATCAGGCAGTGGACCGTTTCTGTAACCGTCACTCCAATCAATCAGGCGGTGGGCCGTTTCTGTAACCATCACTCCAATCAATCAGGCAGTGGGCCGTTTCTGTAACCGTCACTCCAATCAATCAGGCAGTGGGCCGTTTCTGTAACCGCCACTCCAATCAATCAGGCGGTGGGCCGTTTCTGTAACCGTCACTCCAATCAATCAGGCAGTGAGTGGGCCGTTTCTGTAACCGTCACCTCAACCAATCAGGCAGTGGGCCGTTTCTGTAACCGCCACCCCAATCAATCAGGCAGTGGGCCGTTTCTGAAACCGCCACCCCAATCAATCAGGCAGTGGGCCGTTTCTGAAACCGCCGCCCCAATCAATCAGGCAGTGAGCCGTTTCTGTAACCGTCACTACTGCCGTAGTTTTTTTCGCCGGTCGATTTCTTGCCTCTGATGCTCTGATGCCCCTACAGGGCTAATACGTAATAACCCGTGACTACGAGTATCGATCGTGCTGCTAAAAAAAATCGGTATCGAACGAGAATCGATTCGATACGATAATCCTCGATCTCACAGTGTGTTTTTTTTTTTTCCTAATATAGATAACCCGACGCATGCTATCTTGAGGTAGGGGTGCACCATGATTTTTCTGAGGGTGTGGGATCACTTGAGGAGCTCTATACTAATAGTAAGTCAAGGTACACCTGGATTTGTCTACTTCGGTTAGGTTTCAACTGATTTTGGTGAATTTTGAGCCAATCAGAGGCCATACGTACACTGTCTCCTGTAGGCCCGACACGAAGACATCACCGCACTACGTACATACGACCCGCCACAACGACTACAGAACGTATCATACGCGACAATGGACCTGTTAATATATTACGTACTGCTGTTTGCTGACACGGTACGTACAGCGAGCAGTTCAGTCTCAAATAAACTCGATGTTTTGTTCGTATGCTATCAATGTGGCTACGACTATATACATACGTATATACCTGGTACAAGAATACGGAAATACACGTCGTAAGAGTGAGTGTGATCACGAAATCAATGAAAACATACGACAGATATTCATACCCGTACTGAAAATAACATACAACATTTATATAGAGTTTGGAGGACACACATTCGCTATCATTCTGCTGTTCAGGCGCAAATTCAAAAGTATGTTTGATTATTTTTCACATCCAAAAAGTCTTGAAAAACACCGTTCGTGGCGTGCTTTTTTTACTTGGTTTAGCATGTACCAGATTTTGGCTCAAATGGATCAGGTATACCTGATTTTGGCAGTTGCCCAAACTCTAAACTGATTTTGGAGGAAACTAAAAACTGATTTTGGAGGAAACGAAGAACTGATTTTGGAGGAAACGAAAAACTTATTTTGGAGGAAACGAAAAACTGATTTTGGAGGAAACGAAAAACTGATTTTGGAGGAAACTCTAAACTGATTTTGGAGGAAACTAAAAACTGATTTTGGAGGAAACGAAAAAATGATTTTGGAGGAAACGAAAAAATGATTTTGGAGGAAACGAAAAACTGATTTTGGAGAAAACTAAAAACTGATTTTGGAGGAAACTCTAAACTGATTTTGGAGGAAACTAAAAACTGATTTTGGAGGCAACTACAAACTGATTTTGGAGGAAACGAAAAACTGATTTTGGAGGAAACGAAAAACTGATTTTGGAGGAAACGAAAAACTGATTTTAGAGAAAACGAAAAACTGATTTTGGAGGAAACTCTAAAAACTGATTTTGGAGGAAACTAAAAGTGCTGCCCGATGGTCAATAAATACCATGGCCTAACTATACAATCCAAAAATATTGTCACATAAAGAATGGAAAAACCTTCGATTTGGGTAAAAGGGCCCGTTTTAACGAAGAAAAACAAAATTCAATTTGAAAAAAAAAAAAAAAAATCCGCTTTTCATTGGTCAGAACCCGCACCACCACCCAAGATTATACCCCAAGATCCTAATATTTGGTGCTGGTGCGTGTGTTGACCAATGAAAAGCGTATTTGAATATTATTTTTCCCAAATTGAATTTATTTTTTTCTTCGTTAATATGGGCCCTATAAAGGGGCCGGATCATTCGGGAACAAAAATCAGCGAAAAACTGCTACAGCAGTACCTCTATCGTAGCTCGCGTCACCCCCCACCCGAAAAAAAGGAATCAATACGATTTCGATATTTTTGGGTTTTCGTTCAGTTTCTGCGTGAAAAACACGGGGCTGCCCCCCCCCCCCCCCCCCCCCCCGGGGATGGAAGGCAAAATTCGTTCGATATGAACCCCCCCGGGGATGGAAGGCAAAATACGTTCGATATGAATATGCCTATATATGCCTGGTATCGAAAGTGCGATATTTTGACATATCGAAACTTTGGATGCGATTCCCAACACTATAAATGAGGACTAAACAAGCCATTATGGGCTTGAAGGGAGGAACACTGCTGTCGTTACACAGCACAGTAGTGCAGTGGGTACCCCGATTTAAGAGCGTCCAAGATAGGATAATTCGGGATTTAACCCCCTTCAGAACTTGACCCACATGTTTTGGGGACGAAAAACTTGATTTTATTAGTGTGGAATTGTTTTTCCAGTAGAAAAAGGGTTAAGAGCGGTCAAATCGGCATGTCCCGCCTATACTAAAAGCTACCGGGTATATATAGTTTCCACTTCGTACAGATAAGAGTGATGTTGTGCGAGTTAACCCCTTAAGAACTGGTCCCACGTTTTTGGGCAAAAATTACTCGGAATTAGTATAGGAAAAGTTTTATCAGTTCTGAATGGGTTAATAACTGGTCCCACGTTTTTGGGCAAAAACTACTTGGAATTAGTGCGGGATAATGATTTCAGTTGTGAATGGGTTAAGATCGCTTTTTTTTTTTGCTTGTCACGGGGTGCTCTTAAACCGGGTACCCACCGCTGCTGTATGGCAAAAATGTCGGGAGACATTTCAAGCAAGGCAAAAAAAATCTCTGTCAAGGGTGTGTGTACTCTCCTGCTGCTCGTGCTGCTGTACATTCATATATAGGGCTGAATGTTCTACACAACGTAAGACCTATTCAATAGTGGTTTGGTGTCGAGTCAGCCAAAGGCAGGTCAAGGCAAAGTTTGCTGCTGTCTTTGTCAAGGCGTGAAAGTTGCTGTCTCTTAAGACCTGTTTTTTTTTAATCAAAAGTGTTAACATTAAGACAATGTTATGGTGTGTAAGGTGACGATCACAACAAGCACCGACCAAACAAGGCTCACTGCTCTGTCTTGGGGCTGGTGAAGGTAGAAGGTGCACCCGAAAATACAATTCAATACACCGAGATTTTCGACAAACGTGGGTGCGTAGGCACTCAGCATGATGGGGAAAAAGAACGCGCAGTTGCATGTTCTCAATATCTACTAAATAGTGACAAAAAATAGACGGTTGGCAAGCCCGCATCTGACATATTTTTGGGTCTACTGTCTGTAAATATGCACTGCTGCTGTTACGGGGGACGTATGATATGATATTCTCAGTTTGCAAAACTGAGTCTCTATTTTGGGAGTTCAAATCCTGTCTGTCTTGTCTGTCTGTCTGTCTTACTTGCTTTTCTCCCCACAATGATAAATAGGACCAAATGTTGTTGGTAAAAATAGGGGAAATGTATAGGTTTTTGTGTCTACCGAAGGTCCCTATTTACTACGATGGCTCCCCGTCATATATATGAATACGAAGACGCGAGGATGTATTATACGAGACAATTATTAATCATATTAATACAACTACCCTAAATATGTACAAGACGCCAAGCTGATAGATATCACACATCACACACCCCCTGGAATTAAATGCAGAGCCGATTTTCTCCAAAAACACAAAATGGAGAATAGTGCCGTTGGATTATAGTATACGCATATCTTCATCGTCGGGATCTTTCCATCTATATAGATGCGTGTGTCGCTCGGCCGTTACACCCTCTCCGTTGCCGAGGAAACCAGCTTCGAAAACAAAGTCATAGGGGATCGTAGGGGATGTTTTTTTTTAGTATTTTTTTCTGTTAATATTAATAATGGTATGAATGTGTAGATCAATGGATGGGTACATACCCTGCAATAAGGCAGGTATGGGACCAAAGAAAGGTACAGTAGTTTAACCTGCCTTAATTGTCATTTTTGCCTTAATCCCGGTTTAAGACCACAAATATATGCCTTATCTCGGGGATACGGCCGAAACTGGCCATTCAGAACTGAAAACAGTATCCTACTCTAATTCCAAGTACTTTGTCCCCAAATACGTGGGACCAGTTTTTAAGGGGAAAGGAGAAATTGGTTTAGACGCCGTAATGAATTTAGTTAAAAATCGGGACAAGCCGATTTGGCCTTCCTTATCTCTTAAGTATGCCTTATCGATGACTGTTTTTTATATATTTTCCGTCCCATTTATTATTTTCGCCCTTCTTTTCTCTCTCCCTCTTTAGGCAAAGATGTCGGTTGTCAGACTTTGAACCCCTTGACAGACAACAATTCACCAAACACCTTGACAGACAGCCTTGACAAGAAAAAAAAGGGGGCATAAAAAATATCCCCGGTTTTCAAAAACGCCGTACAAACTCACCGAAAACTTCAATGTTTTTATTTTTTTGTACACAACACCGCAGGTCAATCTGACTTTCTTCTAGAAAAACGAGGGGTTTCCACATGAGTTCTGGAGGAATTATTATACCGGGGATAGGGGACGTTTTGGCTTGACCACGCCAAAGGCCTTGACAGACAACCTTGACGCTTGACAAACTTGACACTTGACCGTCAACCGACATCTTTGCTCTTTAGTCGTCACTCAGATCCGGGGTCACTTAAGTAGGCTCTTCTCCTTTCCCCCCACTACGTACGGTATTATATCATACCAGGTACATATCATACATATGTGCCTTGCATTTTTCATCGCGAGAAGATTGCAGCATGTTCTTCCCTCGTCGACTCCACCAGCCGTATAATTGCACGTACGTGCTATGGGCTGCTAGATCTGCACGTACTTTTGCACCATCTTTACCCTTGCTCCCACCCGGACCTGATCCCACCCGGGTCTGATCCCACCCGGATCTGATCCCATTTGGCACCCTGCTCCCACCCACAAGGTGCAGAAATATAATCAGCCCTCCGCAGGAGCCGCCGGAGGCCCACCTGGCACCTCGATCCCATTGGGTACCCATTTAGGCCATACATAACCCGGTCGCCCCAGTGGGCTAGCAGGTATCCACGAAGCCTGTTAGCGTCAAGGTCGCAAGTTCGAGCCCCGCCGAGTGCATGTTCGTAGGGACTTTTTCTTGCAAAAATATCTTGACTACGAGTAGCGGAAAGCGCGAGAGTGAGAGTTAGCAAAATTCGATGAAAATCGACGAGCGTTGGGAATGCTGAACCCTCTGCGCGATAAAAATCAAGGCAAGAACCGTAGTGGGGGAGGAGGGAGAGGAGCCTACTTTGTGACCCCGGACCTGAGTGACGACTAGGGAGGGAGAAAGACGGAAGTGCGAAGATAATAAATGGGATGGAAAAAAAAAAAAAAACTACAATAACTCCTGCTATACATATGATATAACCGTATTGAATGTACGTGCAGATTCGTTAGACTCGCACGTACGTGCAAGTTCTCCGGAGCCGCGTCGACTCGCGTCGAATTCCGCATGCATTACGCACGGTAAACCTGCGGCCAGATGTCAGTAAACAGCAGTTTCATTCCGTGACTAGACAGGAACTTTGCCGTGACATGAGACATGATATATATACATGCCTTGGCTGACACCAAACTTCTATATAGGTTGTATCATATATATATATACGTACAGCAGTTACTATTACCTATTACGTGGGACCACTCTGTTTCACAGTCTGTGACCACAGAATTTGCATCTCTCTAGGACTGGGAATCAGGACAGGCACTGGGTGTACTGATGTGGTTGAGTAGAAAGACCGAGTTTAATGTGAAGACAACAACAACAACAACAACAACAACAACAACAACAACTACGAATAGTAAATAGGACCTACGCTATTCTCCAAAAACTATACAATTTACCAATTTTTACCAACACTATTTGGTCCTATTTACTATGACTATGATGGTCCTCTGTAACAAAAAGTGTTGAATTGAACACTTTGCCCCTACACCCTACATACACCCTTCTGCAGCGCCCGTTTTTGCCTTTGCTTGACATTGCCATGTCTCCTCATCACAGCGATTTTTTCTATTTTTTTTTAAATTGCGCGTTTTTAGTTTTTAGCCGTTGTGGTTGTTGTCATGATGAACGTATCATGTACATTCATATATTCATATAGTGGAAGTATATACTTGCATATTTTGTATGTGTACTCGTACATATCGCATATGATAACCCATCAACATTAGAGCTCGCGATCATGAAGTTTGGAGGCAACAACCAACCGTAGGTGGATGATGATGGGCGGATCGTTTCTTTGGTATTGTTTGCTGCGAGCTTCGAGTGAGTTGAGTCAAAGTGCTGCTGCTGTTATGTAAGTAACCCTTGCGCTCTCTATGTATCATGCATACGAAGTATATATTATATTTTATATGTATCATGTAATACAAAGAAGAGTTTAAGTTATCCCGGCCGGGGTATCTCGATGTTCTACTCGTGACCCAAAAGAAAGCCGGCATGTATATAATATTTATAAGAGCAACTTATCACCAGGTACCTATATATTGTATGATTCTTAGTGTATACCTGGTACCTGGTATTATATCATTTATACTTGGGTGTATCGTATGATACGTGTGTTGTATCATACGAGTATGTATGTGTGAGTTTTTTCGTTCTCGCATTCCCTGTGAAATACCGAACGCTGTCAACAAACAACTCGGTCCTCGGTTGTGTCATACGTCATACACACCATCACACATCACTCTCACCTCGGACGGGAACGTAAAGGACGGGTTTGGTAGTACCAGTACGCATGTTTTGAACCCCTGAACGGTCCCTCTCTTATATATATATATATTCATATTTCCGTCCAGAGTGAGTGGTATTATGGCATTATGGTATTGTCACACCGGTTCGTACACGTACTATTAATATGATAATACAGCAGTGTGTGTATGTTCTTCACATGAAACCGTCCTTTCTCTCTTTACCCGTCGACGTCCAGCCCAGCCAGTCCAGTGTCCGTGCCGATTCTTCATCCTAGACAGATACCAGGTACTTGGTAGCAGTTATTATGTGGTCACAAAACTACGACACAGGCACAGAGGTACTACGTTTCGATGCAGTAGTGGGTACCCCTCAATAAGGCAGGTGTGGGACAAGGTACATTAAACCTGCCCAAGGCAGGTGTGGGACAAGGTACATAAAACCTGCCTTATTTTGCTTATTTTGCCTTATAATCCCTATTTAAGGCCAAGTTTGCCTTAATTAACTGGGGAAAAGGCCGAAACCGACCGGCCTTAACCCATTCAGAACTGAAAAAAAATGTCCTACACTATTTCCAAGTAGTTTGTACCCAAATTCGTGGGACCAGTTCTCAAGGGCTTACAACCCATTTCGAACCGCGCTCCCCGCTTTTTTTATTATAAAATTACTTGTAATGATAGTCAAATAGATGTTTCTGCACAGCAGTGAGTGCGGTACTATATACAAGGGTTAAAATCGCGAGAAATCGCTTGTGGACACCATGCATGGTGAGTTTTATGATGCACGATGTTGGATGTCTGGCGCACCCGCTGCCCACACCGCCTCTGCTGCGACGGCCGGCCCCAGGGCCTTTTTGATATCTCCCCTAATAGCGATGATGAAACTCAAGAATCACGCGAGAAAATCACGATATGTGTCTCGCCCGGTAACGTCTGGCCAGCTGGGGTGGCAGCGTTGTCTGTTGGCGTGTGTCTACCAGAGTCTACCAGCACCATCCCGTGCTGTACGTCGTACCCACTCGATAGTCCCACCTATATACTACGCGATGCACCGAAACAATGGCTACGACGAAAAAAAATGTTCAATTCTCCCAAAACAAGCACACGGAATAGAAGAACCAACATGCCTCATTGTCTCTTGTTACGAACGAATCACGGATTGTTCTTGGAAGGTTCCCTTTCTCTAATAACCCCCTCCTGTACAATACCCTTACGTTTTGAGTTTTGAGATATTTCTGGATCTTGGAAGTTGGTGCGACCTCANCTAGTCGTAACTCAGATCCGGGGTCACAAAGTAGGCTCCTCTCCCTCCTCCCCCACTACGGTTCTTGCCTTGATTTTTATCGCGCAGAGGGTTCAGCATTCCCAACGCTCGTCGATTTTCATCGAATTTTGCTAACTCTCACTCTCGCGCTTTCCGCTACTCGTAGTCAAGATATTTTTGCAAGAAAAAGTCCCTACGAACATGCACTCGGCGGGGCTCGAACTTGCGACCTTGACGCTAACAGGCTTCGTGGTTACCTGCTAGCCCACCGGGGCGACCGGTGTAGGTTGTATCATATATATATACGTACAGCAGTTACTATTACCTATTACGTGGGACCACTCTGTTTCACAGTCTGTGACCACAGAATTTGCATCTCTCTAGGACTGGGAATCAGGACAGGCACTGGGTGTACTGATGTGGTTGAGTAGAAAGACCGAGTTTAATGTGAAGACAACAACAACAACAACAACAACAACAACAACAACAACAACAACAACAACAACTACGAATAGTAAATAGGACCTACGCTATACTCCAAAAACTATACAATTTACCAATTTTTACCAACACTATTTGGTCCTATTTACTATGACTATGATGGTCCTCTGTAACAAAAAGTGTTGAATTGAACACTTTGCCCCTATCATACACCCTACATACACCCTTCTGCAGCGCCCGTTTTTGCCTTTGCTTGACATTGCCATGTCTCCTCATCACAGCGATTTTTTCTATTTTTTTTTAAATTGCGCGTTTTTAGCCGTTGTGGTTGTTGTCATGATGAACGTATCATGTACATTCATATATTCATATAGTGAAAGTATATACTTGCATATTTTGTATGTGTACTCGTACATATCGCATATGATAACCCATCAACATTAGAGCTCGCGATCATGAAGTTTGGAGGCAACAACCAACCGTAGGTGGATGATGATGGGCGGATCGTTTCTTTGGTATTGTTTGCTGCGAGCTTCGAGTGAGTTGAGTCAAAGTGCTGCTGCTGTTATGTAAGTAACCCTTGCGCTCTCTATGTATCATGCATACGAAGTATATATTATATTTTATATGTATCATGTAATACAAAGAAGAGTTTAAGTTATCCCGGCCGGGGTATCTCGATGTTCTACTCGTGACCCAAAAGAAAGCCGGCATGTATATAATATTTATAAGAGCAACTTATCACCAGGTACCTATATATTGTATGATTCTTAGTGTATACCTGGTACCTGGTATTATATCATTTATACTTGGGTGTATCGTATGATACGTGTGTTGTATCATACGAGTATGTATGTGTGAGTTTTTTCGTTCTCGCATTCCCTGTGAAATACCGAACGCTGTCAACAAACAACTCGGTCCTCGGTTGTGTCATACGTCATACACACCATCACACATCACTCTCACCTCGGACGGGAACGTAAAGGACGGGTTTGGTAGTACCAGTACGCATGTTTTGAACCCCTGAACGGTCCCTCTCTTATATATATATATATTCATATTTCCGTCCAGAGTGAGTGGTATTATGGCATTATGGTATTGTCACACCGGTTCGTACACGTACTATTAATATGATAATACAGCAGTGTGTGTATGTTCTTCACATGAAACCGTCCTTTCTCTCTTTACCCGTCGACGTCCAGCCCAGCCAGTCCAGTGTCCGTGCCGATTCTTCATCCTAGACAGATACCAGGTACTTGGTAGCAGTTATTATGTGGTCACAAAACTACGACACAGGCACAGAGGTACTACGTTTCGATGCAGTAGTGGGTACCCCTCAATAAGGCAGGTGTGGGACAAGGTACATTAAACCTGCCCAAGGCAGGTGTGGGACAAGGTACATAAAACCTGCCTTATTTTGCTTATTTTGCCTTATAATCCCTATTTAAGGCCAAGTTTGCCTTAATTAACTGGGGAAAAGGCCGAAACCGACCGGCCTTAACCCATTCAGAACTGAAAAAAAATGTCCTACACTATTTCCAAGTAGTTTGTACCCAAATTCGTGGGACCAGTTCTCAAGGGCTTACAACCCATTTCGAACCGCGCTCCCCGCTTTTTTTATTATAAAATTACTTGTAATGATAGTCAAATAGATGTTTCTGCACAGCAGTGAGTGCGGTACTATATACAAGGGTTAAAATCGCGAGAAATCGCTTGTGGACACCATGCATGGTGAGTTTTATGATGCACGATGTTGGATGTCTGGCGCACCCGCTGCCCACACCGCCTCTGCTGCGACGGCCGGCCCCAGGGCCTTTTTGATATCTCCCCTAATAGCGATGATGAAACTCAAGAATCACGCGAGAAAATCACGATATGTGTCTCGCCCGGTAACGTCTGGCCAGCTGGGGTGGCAGCGTTGTCTGTTGGCGTGTGTCTACCAGAGTCTACCAGCACCATCCCGTGCTGTACGTCGTACCCACTCGATAGTCCCACCTATATACTACGCGATGCACCGAAACAATGGCTACGACGAAAAAAAATGTTCAATTCTCCCAAAACAAGCACACGGAATAGAAGAACCAACATGCCTCATTGTCTCTTGTTACGAACGAATCACGGATTGTTCTTGGAAGGTTCCCTTTCTCTAATAACCCCCTCCTGTACAATACCCTTACGTTTTGAGTTTTGAGATATTTCTGGATCTTGGAAGTTGGTGCGACCTCAACACCTTTTACATTGCAGGC
>MEHQ01000321.1:1119459-1133776 GCA_008828725.1 Saccharina japonica | reverse complement strand
TCGCTTTCTCTCTCGTTGCACTCAGGGTGCTTGGTCTGAAAAATAAAAATTCTCGCGCTGAAGGGATTGACCAGTCCAACAACAACAGCTCGTCGCCACACGCTCCCTCCTCCTTTGATGGCGAAGCCAGGTTACTGAGACAGTACAGCTCCCTCTAGCAAACATACCTAGGGCTGTGTACGTAGTGTCCGTCCACCTTTCTGATGGCGTTCGGTTGTGCTGGATGTCGACGGGTAGAAAGTAGAAAGGGCGGTCTAATGTGAAGAACACACATAACATAGTGTATGGTATTCATATCTTTGCGCTTTATCTTCAGACAGAAAAAAAAACGTTATTTTTCTTCTTTCTACCGGAAAACGTCCAGCGCGCGATATGATTTTTTTTCTCTTTCATGCACCTGGATTGCTAGCAGGGTAGGTCTTGCCTGTCGTGACGGCATTGCATATTATCTGCTCTGCTTACTGGACTGTAGCGTAGTATATCTGCGCTGTGTCGTATATAGTTTTGTGACCACAGAACTGGCTGTGGTATCTCTCTAGGATGAAGAATCGGCACGGACACTGACTGGGTGTGCTGGATGTCGACAGGTAGAAAGGAAGGTTTAATGTGAAGAGCACACACACACACCTGACACAGACAGAAACGTTTTTTTTCTTGCTTGTACCGGAAAACGTCCAGCGCGCACCTATGTACCCATCAATCAGTCCGTCGGTGCCGGGGTGCCCATGGATCCCATGGATGGATGTGACTTCTGACGAACAATCGTGCCCGATCGATCTTCCTGTGTGCAGAGATGCACCTGAAGAAACAAAAGGTGTGCGTCAGAATTATGAGGTCACAAACACTACTATTTAACCAATTTTCTCCATAATCAGGGGGGGGCACAGACGACGAAAAAGGAGGCTTTTGGAGCATCTCGTCGAGATCTTTCCATATACGGGTCGCTCGGGGCTAGCGCTCGACCGGTCATCGAGCAATTCAGCGTTGAAATTCGTCCGATGGGGTGTGGTATACAGTGTCATATACGGTAAACAAACGTGAATCTTGGCACGAGTGTGTGTGCGTGTTCTTCACATTAAACCTTCCTTTCTACCCGTCGACATCCAGCACACCCAGTGTCCGTGCCGATTCTTCATCCTAAAAAGGTACCCGTTATGTGGTCACAAAACTACGACACATAGATACTACGCTCAGTGCAGTAAGCAGAGCAGACAATGCCATACCTGGTATACGACAGGCAAGGCCTACCCTGCTAGCAATCCAGGTGCATGCAAGAGAAAAAAGAAAAACAGAAAAAAAAGCGAAAAGGAAAAATAATAAAAAGTAAACATACTGAAATCAACAATCAAGCAACCAAACAAAAGCATGACAAAAAAAATAAAGGAAGTGGCGTGCTTCTCCCAGAGATGAGATCTCCAATAAAAATAAACCAAATGAAAAGAAACGAAATTAAATGAAAAGGACCGAAAAACAGTGCCAACAGAGCAAGACTAAGAACGACAGGAAAGGACAGGCAGCCGGAGCACACCTTGTGGGCAGCGTGTTAATAACTTCCATGTCTGACGTCATCAGATTCTGGGTTGCACATATATATGCCATGTGTACGTGGATTACGTGGATGGTATGATATGTATCATCACTGGTTGGAATATAACATTAAGGTTGAAAGAACATAGGTATATAATATATACCATATATACGTTAACAATGCGTATATAATGTTATATTATCATTACCAGGTGTTGTATGTATCCTGTTTTATTGATACTGTTATGTTGAGCGATGAGAACATGTGTGCACCACACTAATTAAAGGAGATTTATTATAGCTTGGTATTGTACATACGACGCTTATATTATATAGACTTACTACTACTGTTAATATTATTTATTTTTATGTCGTGTTACTACCATTTTTAACATTTTAAACCCGCTCTTTTTTGTGTGCCTACGAGTATTATTACTACTACATTTGTCAACTATTGTCAACAACTTCCATCCAGGCACTATTATTACTTCTTTAAAAGCAGTATGTTTCGTAGCATTTCCTTGTCAAGCATTATATTGCGTTGACTCTGCTGGTTGGCATATGGTGCGGTTAGTTTTACATCGTTGTTATTATTATACTGTCAAAGGTGTACCTCTTCGGACTTGTGTATCCTTTCCCTGCTAAGTGTACGTGTTCTTTAGGATTCTCTGATGGCTCTAGCACTTTTGTGACCACGGGCCGTGATCTTGCTAGATCAGACTATAGGGATTAGCAACTGAAACGAGTTTAATGTGAAGATAACAACAACAACAACAACTGGTAGGTCTTGCCTGTCGTATATGGCATTGCATTGTCTGCTCTGCTTACTGCACTGCAGCGTTTTTTCCTTTTCGCTTTTTTTCTTTTTTTCTTTTTTTCTCTTTTTTCTCTTGCATGCACCTGGATTGCTAGCAGGGTAGGTCTTGCCTGTCGTATATGGCATTGCATTGTCTGCTCTGCTTACTGCACTGAGTATCTCTGTGTCGTAGTTTTGTGACCACAGAACTGGTACCTATTTAGGATGAAGAATCGGCACGGACACTGGGTGTGCTGGATGTCGACGGGTAGAAAGGAAGGTTTAATGTGAAGAACACACACACACACACACATCAGCAGTGTCGTACGAGCTGCTTGTTGCTATCTGGGTCGTAGTTTTGTGACCACAGAACTGGTACCTTTTTAGGATGAAGAATCGGCACGGACACTGGGTGTGCTGGATGTCGACGGGTAGAAAGGAAGGTTTAATGTGAAGAACACACACACACATCAGCAGTGTCGTACGAGCTGCTTGTTGCTATATATTATTCTGGTGTCGTTTTATTTTTATTTTTTCAATATTATTCTGTGTTCGGCTCACTTTCGAGTCATGAATCTCCACCAACTACTTTTTATTATTTTTTCTTTTCGCTTTTTTCTTTTTTCTCTTTTTTTCTCTTGCATGCACCTGGATTGCTAGCAGGGTAGGTCTTGCCTGTCGTATATGGCATTGCATTGTCTGCTCTGCTTACTGCATTATACTGTAGTAATAGGCCGCATAGTAAAAGTCCTCTTTACAAGATACCGTAGACTGCAGAGTGCCTTCGGCCTCCGGGGTACACCCAACACCCAACACCCAACGCCATTGTGTGTGTGTGTTCTTCACATTAAACCTTCCTTTCTACCCGTCGACATCCAGCACACCCAGTGTCCGTGCCGATTCTTCATCCTAAAAAGGTACCAGTTCTGTGGTCACAAAACTACGACACAGAGATACTACGCTCAGTGCAGTAAGCAGAGCAGACAATGCAATGCCATATACGACAGGCAAGACCTACCCTGCTAGCAATCCAGGTGCATTTTTTTTTTTTTTTTTTTGTCCATCCCATTCATTATCTTCGCACTTCCGTCTTTCTCCCTCCCTAGTCGTAACTCAGATCCGGAGTCACAAAGTAGGCTCCTCTCCCTCCTCCCCCACTACGGTTCTTGCCTTGGTTTTTATCGCAAGAAAAATTCAGCACTTTCTTCCCTCGTCAACTTCCGTCGAAATTTGCTTACCCACGCTATATTATGCGCTCTCGACAGTCGGTGTCATTTGAGAATAAAAACCTCTATGGGGAGAATCGAACCCTCGACATCCGGCCCTACAGGCTTCGTGGCTACCAGTTAGACCACCGGGGCGACCGGCCAATGAATGGGATTAATGATACAACCAAAATTATACGTATTATGTACGTATGCAACAAAATATACAACGCCTGGTTCAGTCTACTCGAGAGCTATGAATCAACCCGAACCCTAGGAATATTCGCTGGAAGGAGGGGCAGCGGAGAGCGAAGGGTACCGAAAACGAAAAAAATGGCAACGGGCTGAAAGAGCAGGCCACTGCTGCTATGTTCTTCCGTTTACCCATCCCATTCAATATATTTGATTTACGTATGATATCTATATTTACGTCTACCTTTCTGCTTCCTACAGGCTCATTTATTGGATGTCGCATCTCCTCTGGGAGAAGCACGACACTTTCTTTCTTTTTATTTTGTCATGCTTTTTGTTTGGTTGCTTGATTGTTGATTAGCTTCAGTATATTTACTTTTTATTCTTTTTTCCTTTTCGCTTTTTTCTTTTTTCTCTTGTTTTATCTTGCATGCACCTGGATTGCTAGCAGGGTAGGTCTTGCCTGTCGTATATGGCATTGCATTGTCTGCTCTGCTTACTGCACTGAGCGTAGTATCTCTCTCTGTGTCGTAGTTTTTGTGACCACAGAACTGGTACCTTTTTAGGATGAAGAATCGGCACGGACACTGGGTGTGCTGGATGTCGATGGGTAGAAAGGAAGGTTTAATGTGAAGAACACGCACACACACACACACATATACGTACGGGTTATTATGTATATGTTAATGTACATATGTAACTACTACGGGAGACCATAGTAAGGGCCCATTTTAACGAAGAAGAAAAAAATTCAATTTGGATTTTTTTTTTAATTCAAATCCGCTTTTCATTGGTCAACACACGCACCAGCACCAAAGATTATACCCCAAGATCCTAATCTTTGGTGCTGGTGCGTGTGTTGACCGATGAAAAGCGGATTTGAATTTTATTTTTTCCAAATTGAATTTATTTTGTACTCGTTAATATGGGCCCTTAGGCAGCTACAATTATATAGCTATTATTATTGTAAGGACCATTTCTTATCGGAGCCATAAATTTCCAAAATTTCCATGTTTTTTTCGCGCAATTTTTTAGATTTCCATTTTTTCCTTTTTTTTTCCATTTATTGGAACGTGAAGCCTTCCCAAAATTTTTGCCCTCTGAAGAATTTCCAATATTTCCAATATTTCCCATATTTCCAATATTTCCAATATTTCCTTTTTTTTTTGAAAACAAATATTGGAAATTATGGAAAAAAGCTGCTCGATAAGAATGGCCCTATAATAAAATCCCTACAGCATGTTATGCGTGTCCAAAACTGAACTACAGTAAGTACCCGGCGCTGACGTATAATAATAACAACGATGTAACTAACCGCACCATATGCCAACCACAGAGTCAACGCATAATAATCTTGACAAGGAAATGCTACGAACATACTGCTTAAGAAGTATAATGTGCTGGATGGAAGTTGTTGACAATAGTTGACATGTAGTAGTATAATACTCGTAGCACACAAAAAAGAGCGGTTAAAATGTTAAAATGGTAGTACACACATAAAAATAATAATATTAACAGTAGTGTCTATATAATATACGTCGTATGTACATACCAGCTATAATATCTCCTTTTAATTGTGTGGTGCACACATGTTCTCTCGCTCACACATACAAGTATCATACAAACAGGATACATACATACCTGGTATGATATATACATTATATACCTTGTACGTATATATAGTATATATTATATACCATGTTCTTCACCTTAATGTTATTTCCACCAGTCGACATTCAGTACACTCAGTCAGTGCCGTGCCGAGTCTCCAATCCTAGACAGATTCAAGTTCCGTGGTGGCCACCAAACTACGCGCAGGGAAACTATTAATACTGCTGTAACTACAGCAGTACATCGTTATGCAGTACTATGGGCTATGACCCTCAAAATCCATTTTTTGAAGGGTCATACATAGCCCATATAGATCCCAAATAGATCCAGTACGAACGTTAGCAGATTTAGGACAAATGCAATGCCCATTTCATGATGATACTGGGGGTACGACAGACACGACATACACACAACACACGCGTTGGAAAGACGAGAGAAAAGTCGACAGAAGAAGAAACAAAGAAAAACAAGACTGAATCGTATAGGGTTGAAAATGGTTAAATAGTAGTGTTTGTGACCTCATAATTCTGACGCACACCTTTTGTTTCTTCAGGTGCATCTCTGCACACAGGAAGATCGATCGGGCACGATTGTTCGTCAGAAGTCACATCCATCCATGGGATCCATGGGCACCCCGGCACCGACGGACTGATTGATGGGTACATAGGTGCGCGCTGGACGTTTTCCGGTACAAGCAAGAAAAAAAACGTTTCTGTCTGTGTCAGGTGTGTGTGTGTGCTCTTCACATTAAACCTTCCTTTCTACCTGTCGACATCCAGCACACCCAGTCAGTGTCCGTGCCGATTCTTCATCCTAGAGAGATACCACAGCCAGTTCTGTGGTCACAAAACTATATACGACACAGCGCAGATATACTACGCTACAGTGCAGTAAGCAGAGCAGATAATATGCAATGCCGTCACGACAGGCAAGACCTACCCTGCTAGCAATCCAGGTGCATGAAAGAGAAAAAAAATCATATCGCGCGCTGGACGTTTTCCGGTAGAAAGAAGAAAAATAACGTTTTTTTTTCTGTCTGAAGATAAAGCGCAAAGATATGAATACCATACACTATGTTATGTGTGTTCTTCACATTAGACCGCCCTTTCTACTTTCTACCCGTCGACATCCAGCACACCCAGTCAGTGTCTGTGCCGATTCTTCATCCTAGAGAGATACCAGTTAGTTCTTCTTCTCTGTGGTCACAAAACCACGACACAAAGATACTATATGCTGCGAGTACTGCTGTAGTGTCGGAGGGAAAAACGAAAAGCAACGCAACGTACCCAATTACAGCAGTGTGTGTGTTTTCTTCACATTTACAGTGTGTGTGTGTGTTCTTCACATTAAACCTTCCTTTCTACCCGTCGACATCCAGCACACCCAGTGTCCGTGCCGATTCATCATCCTAAAAAGGTACCAGTTCTGTGGTCACAAAACTACGACACAGAGATACTACGCTCAGTGCAGTAAGCAGAGCAGACAATGCAATGCCATATACGACAGGCAAGACCTACCCTGCTAGCAATCCAGGTGCATGCAAGAGAAAAAAAGAGAAAAAAGAAAAAAGCGAAAAGAAAAAATAATAAAAAGTAAATATACTGAAGCAAATCAATAATCAAGCAACCAAATAAAAAGCATGACAAAAAAAAAAAAAAAGTGTCGTGCTTCTCCCAGAGGAGATGCGACCTCCAATAAAAAACCAAATGAAATGAAAGAAAATAAAATGGACCGAAACAGCGCCAACAGAGCAAGACTGAGAACGACAGGATAGGACAGCCAGCCGGAGCACACCGAAGGCCAGCCGAGGCAGGTTTGTGCCCATAGTACAGGCAGGTTCTACCAGCTAGTCGGTCTGGCACCTACTCTGTTTGCCGTCTCTTTCCTGCTTTCGTCCGCCGCGGTTTCCCTACGAACCCCCCCACCCTCTGTCTCCATTCCCTTGGGCGCCACCCATACAACGGATACGTGGCACTTCCTACTCAGTTCCGTTTCGTCCTCGTGCCTCACACGAGAGTCCAGGAAAGAGAAGAGGAACTAACAAAAACCAAAATGTATACGTACAGTATCATGTATGTACAGTCTCCAGGTGTTGTATTAATAGTAATGACAAGGTTAAAATATTATCATATACCTGGTATAGTCTATCTTATTATATTGTCTGTCACATCTCCGGGAGAAGCACGGCACTTCTTTCTTTCTTAGTTTTTTGTTTCCTTCGTATCGTTTTTGTTTGTTTGTTTGTTGATGATCTGTTTCATTTAATAATATGTTTTTCGTAATTCTTTATTTTTTCCTTTTCGCTTTTTTTTTTGTTTTTGTTTGTCTGTTTCACGCAGCTGGATTGCTAGCAGGGTAGGTCGTACATGTCGTGTACCGGTATGTTATTGATTGCATTGTTTGCTCTGCTTGCTGCATTGCAGCGTAATATCTCTGACTAATCTCTGCTGTGTCGAGGTTTTGTGACCACAGAAGAAAACTGGTGGTATCTCTCTAGGATGAAGAATCGGCACGGGCACTGACTGGCCTGACTGGGTGTGCTGGATGTCGACGGGTAGAAAGGACCGTGTAACGTGAAGAACACACACATACATACACATACCAGCGAAGTATCTCTGAGAGTCGTGGTTTTATGACTACATAATAACTGGTATCTCTAAGGTAGGACGAAGAATCGGCACGAACACTGACTGGGTGTGCTGGATGTCGACGGGTAGAAAGGACGGTTTAATGTGAAGAACACACACCTGGTTGATATCTCTCTTTCTTTTTTAGGTACGGCGTGGAGACGTGGAGACACACGGACGTACTGTATGTATGTAGATTGAGTGGCGTCGCCACACTCTCGGGAGTCAGCAACACGCATAATACGTCACGACGGAATCTCGGAGTGCCCCCGAGGAGCCAGGATGACCTGAAACCCTTAAGAACTGGTCCCACGAATTTGGGGGCTAACTACTTGGAATTAGTGTGGGATAAGTTTTTTCAGTTCTAAATGGGTTAAAGTTTCAGAACTGCAGACCCGTTTTGGGGACAAACCACTCTAATTCTAAGTAATTTGTCCCCAAAACGGGACTCCAGTCCTATAAGGGTTCAGTCCTATAAGGGTTAAGAACCGGTCCCACGAATTTGGGGAAAAACTACTTGGAATTAGTGTGGGATAATTTTTTCAGTTCTGAAAGGCGCGTGCTATCGTATATACGATATAGAGGTACTGTACCTTTTTCTGGCTGAAAACGTTTTTCGGCATGACGGGCGGGGGGGGCTCCTTAACCCATACAGAACTGAAAAAAAATGTCTCACACTAATTCCAAGTAGTTTGTCCCCAAATTCGTGGGGACCAGTTCTTAACCCATTCAGAACTGAAAAAACTTATCCCACACTAATTCCAAGTAGTTCGTCCCCAAAATTCGTAGGATCAGTTCTTTTGGGTTAAGTTTGGGTCCCACACTAATTCCAAGTAGTTCGTCTTTGTCCCCAAACTTAAACCAAACGTCTTTGTCCCCAAACTTAACCCGAAAGAACTGATCCTACGAATTTTGGGGACGAACTACTTGGAATTAGTGTGGGGCATTTTTTTCAGTTCTGAATGGGTTAAGGGCTTAAATAACCCAAATTCGTCTGAATTTCGTTGGTCGTGTGTTGCAGTATTTTTCATTGTATACTTAGGGCCCGAATCAACGAGTATAAAATAAATTCAATTTGGAAAAAATAAAATTCAAATTCGCTTTTCATTGGTCAACACACGCACCAGCACCAAAGACTTTCATTGGTCAACACACGCACCAGCACAAAATAGTATGCCCCAAGATCCTAATCTTTGGTGCTGGTGCGTGTGTTGACCAATGAACAGCGAATTTGATTATTTTTTTTTTCCAAATTGTTTTTCTTTTATTCTTCGTTAAAACGGGCCCTTACGCCTTGGCTTGGGATTTTTCGTCGGGTGCCACTGCTGTTACTTTCCTCAAATTTCCTCAAAATCAGTTAGAGGGCAAGGCGCAGAGCTCCTCAAGCAGGGGCGTCCAAAAAAAAAAAGAGAAAACGACACACCACACCCCCCAGAGGTCGGAATAGAAAACCGTTGCAACCGTTGTCATCACATGTGATCACATGATGAAATAAGAAAATGGGAAATATATATATGGTATATCCTTATTTTCATTTTTTTCACTTGGTTTTAGTAACCCCCCCCCCCCCTATGGTCTCCCCATATTTGTAGGTTGGGTTGGCGTCGGTTGGCAACGACGCTGTAACACACGCCACTCGCTGCGTGAGCTAGACAACCAGGGTGCCGTTTTTTTTTTGTTATTTTTTTTGGCGGTCACCAAAGCTGGCGGTCGAGTAGATCATTTGTGCGGGGTGGAGAACCTTTGCTCCGCACGAGGGGAATGGTCGTTCCACGTAGTGTTAATATGGTAAGGCGTCCGCGAGGCAGTTACATAGTAAAACCCATTGCTGTCTCCGGAAGTGGCCACACCAGAAATTAAATTAACTCATTGAAGCTGTCGTCCATATGCAAGTCCGCCTCAGAGGCGGTTCTTAGCAGGATGCAGCTCACCCTCCATGCGACTCGCCCAATACCCCACGGCGTTTCGCGCTTGGTGCAAGCAATGTCTGCCTGGTTGGTGAAAACCCAACGCGCTCCGTTCCGGCATTGTAGGGATGCGAGGGTCTATGGTCATATGACTACGGCCGTGCACAACATGAGTACACCCCCCCCCCCCCCCCCCCCCCCTCCCTAACGAACAAAAAAATCTGTGAGATAGATGTCGAAAAAAAAAAAAAAACGACCACCCTCGCTCGCCTCAAGTGACCACCCACCCTCAGAAGGCAGAAAACATATACATAGCGCACCTCTACATGCCGTGGCATGCGCCTGAAGGATTATAATATTTGCGGGGGACCATACGTACCCGGCAGGGCATTAATTAGGTGTTGCGCGCTGTTGCGCTGGCGCAACATTTGGCCAAAATAACCGTTTTGCGCAACAGTCGCCGCGAGGCTGGTTGCGCGCAGCGCAACACGCGTTTTTGGGCGCGCAACATTTTCGCCGCAGGCGAAAATTTTTGTTGCGCCTTTTTCTCTCGCCGGAGGCGAGAATTTTTTTTGGGGGTCTTTTTTTCTTGATAATTAGTCGTAATTGAACATCTTTTAGGCCCCTTGTCCTATTCGCCATAGTCGAAAACAAAAATTAGGCACCTTTTGCTATTCGCCGTATCCAAAAATAAATTAAAAGGCTTTTTACTTAGTTTTGAGGCGTATATTCGCGCATAGATCGGGCCCTCCCGGGGGGCCCTCTCGGGGGGCCCTCCGGGGGCCCCTGCGGGGGGCTTGCGCGCCTGCGGCGCGCAACACGCGCCACAGGCGTGTTGCGCTTCGCGCAACAGACGCCGACCCACTAATTAATGCCCTGGTACCCGGTCGCCCCGGTGGTCTAACTGGTAGCCACGAAGCTTTTCGGGCCGGATGTCGAGGGTTCGATTCTCTCCATGGAGGTTTTTATTCTCAAATGACACCGACTGTCGAGAGCGCATATTATAGCGTGGGTAAGCAAAATTCGACGAGAGTTGACGAGGGAAGAAAGTAAGTGCTGAAATCTTCTCGCGGTAAAAATGCAAAGCAAGAACCGTAGTGGGGGGGGAGGGAGAGGAGCCTACTTTGTGACCCCGAATCTGAGTTACGACTATTAATAGGGAGGGAGAAAGACGGAAGTGCGAAGATAATAAATGGGGTGGACAAAAAAAAAAAAAAACTAAATAGTACCTGCGGAACACACAAGAACCTATTATACATATTTTAATATTGTTACTAACAATATCATTTGGTCCTATTTACCATGCATGGTCTCCCGTCATGGTGATAAAATGAGGCCGGATGATCTGGGGGATAAGACCTGATATCCACAATGAAAATTAGAGAAAAAAAAAAAAAAAAAAACGACACCTATTATCGTAGCTGTGATGAGATCGAAGATTACATTTATTTATTTTTTGTCGAAACTCGTCTTTTTTTTACTATATATAGCTGCGTGGGATACTTCGATCGAGTAAGCTATTATATCATACTTGCAAGCATTAAGAAAACTACAACTAACTACGACGTATTACTGGGGGCTATAGTTAACAGGACCTATGTTGCAGACAAAAAACTTTAGTACGTAAGTATTTTTTCTATTTTTACTCGTACGTATAATAGCAATAAATAGTCCTATTTACTATGATATGGTTTCCCGTAGTAACGGCATCGCCAGCGATGGCGACTCGACGTCGCCGACGATAATGCTGCCCTACCTGGATGCGGAAACCGCTCTCACGGCGCGCGGTGACCGTTCGCTAGCTTCGCTTTTCCTTGGGCGCAAACAAGAACCAACCAACACCCTCACAGCAGTCAGTAGTACACACACCAAACCGGGTTCCACTAAAAAATCAGAAGAAGCCATAATAAGGGAGACAGACGTCCCCTGTGTTTCTCGTCCACATCCTTTCTGGAGCCTCAAAACTAGAAACATAATCGCCAGAAAAAAACGGCTCAGTTTTTGTTTTCAAACAAATATTTATTTGTTCGTACTGTAGTTGGTCTCCAAGCTGTGCGTTTTTTTTTTTTTTTTAATCACAGCTTTGCCAGCTTCGTAGTGTAATAGTATGGGCTTGGAAGCCCGGTAATTACCTCATCAGGATGGGTAATTGGTCCGTTTTCGTATTACTTGGATGGGATTCGTATTTGGGATAAATTTAGGAAAATGGAAGGGCACAATGATGATCACCTTCCGTGCCAGATGTCGCCACGGCTTTGGGGATAATAAGGCTGTTTTTCTCCTATCATACGCTTGAGTCTACGAGAAACAAGTGAGTAACGCCAAGCAAGGATGTAAGCTTAACCCATTCAGAACTGAAAAAAACACATCCCACACTAATTCCAAGTAGTTTGTCCCCGAATATGTGGGACGAGTTCCTAAGGGGTTAGTAGACCTGCAAGGGGATATAGATACTTTGTGTCTCACCCAGTCTTCTATACAACGATATGGCGTCGACGGCAGGTGTGATAAGACTGGGTGAGACACAGAGTATCCCCTTGCAGGTTTGTCTATTAAGCATCCTTGGTGTTACTCACTTTCCGTAGAGTCAAGCGTAGAAGAGAAGCAGCTTATATTAATCCCCGAGCCAGATGACATCTGCTACATAGGGTTGTAGTGGTCGTGAGTTCGAATCTCACGACCACCACCACCACCATGAAAACGTTTTTTTTTTGTTTAACCCATTCAGAACTGAAAACAAAATGTCTTACACTAATTCTAAGTAGTTTGTCCCCAAATTCGTGGGACCATTTCTTAAGGGGTCAACAAAAGCGAATTTCCTCGTTCATGTCAAAGAACCTGATAAGCACTCTTCTTCCTTGGGTCCCCAGAGATGGTTGTTAAAAACTTCGGACTACCAGGCACGCCATGTTAGAAGAAGACAAAAGACCCCGTGGTTCTGAAGGGGGGGGGTGTTACAAGGCTTAGATTGGGCGGTGGGTGATAGGTTCACCGTTTACCAGTAGCCCAACGGACTAATAATGCCTCAACTCATGAGTGTTGATACATTACATATCATGTTGTGATATTGACGTACGACGATGTGCGTGCGTACGTACGTAGGCAGATACCTTTTGTAAAAGGAAGGGATACAGAGGCATATTTTGCCACCTTTTATTGTGATACAAACCATGTGTTATAATATATATACGAAGTATATATATGTAACACGTACCAGTAGACAGATATTACGCAAGGGTAAGGTTGCATAGGGACGGCCGGGAGTGGGCGCATGCATGCCGGCAGGAAGGAAGGAAGGAAGGGGGAGAAGGGACCTATTGAGTCAGAGTTGATGGTGCAGAGTGGGGGTCGCGCTTCAAGAGACGTTGGGTTAGAGAGTTACTGGTATTTTACCAACAATGTCGGGACCGACAGCAGCAATAGCGTAGTGTTGGGTGGGGGCCTGAGGTTGTTGGTTGCGGGCAGGTAGGTCTACAGAACCGTGCTGAAACCACATACATACATGCCATACTTCTGCAGCATATATACTATGAGGAGGAGTAGCTTATTACTAGTATAAGTAGATACCATGGTAGTAGTAGTGGCATTAGCAGTAGTAGTGGCATTAATAATAATGGCATTAGTAGTAATGGCAGTAGTAGTAATGGCATTAGTAGTAATGGCATTAGTAGTAATGGCATTAGTAGTAGTAGTAGTAGTAGTGAGGGGGGGGTACTTCGTATTTATGCATGGCCGTAGTTGCATGGCCATAGACCCTCGCATCCCTACAATGTCGGCACGGAGTTTGTCGGGTTTTCACCGACCGGGCAGACATTACTAGCACCAAGCGCGAAGCACCGTGAGGTATTCGGCGAGTCGGGGAGGGATATATACTCATTTGTTGCTTGCCTTAGACGTTTTACCATTGACCACGCATCCCTTTCGAGACGAAGCACCGGGGAGGGGGGAAGAAAGGGCGACGGGGGAGGGAGAGGGAGGCAGGGTGGGGGTTAGGTTATTCATGCTGTTCATGGCCGTAGTCGTACGACCATGGACCCTCGCATCCCTACAATGCCCGGACGGAGCATCTCGGTTTTGTTTTCGACCAGGGAGACATTGCTAGCACCAAGCTTTGCGAAGCGCCGTGTGGTGTTGGGCGGGTCGCGGAGGGGGGTGGTTATTCATGCCGTGCACGGCCGTAGTCGGACAACCATAGACCCTCGCATCCCTACAATGCCGAGACGGAGCAGAGGAGGGGAGGGAGGGAGGGAGGGAGGGAGGTTCGACCGGCGGCTGAGTCATATGGCAAGATGTTTACGGGGAAGGGGTGTACTCATGCCATGCATGGCCGTAGTGGTATGACCATAGATAGACCCTCGCTATGGGGGGGGGGGGGTTAGCCGGATTGTTTTTATGGCAGAAGACAGGAAGGTGGTCGTAGACGAAAGAGGGAGGGAGGGGGGGGGGGGGGGG